>JAOEGT010072195.1:0-15994 GCA_025447795.1 Speoplatyrhinus poulsoni
ATAAAGGATGATTATTTCTTTTTGCAGATTGACAGAACTGAATCTCTCATTCAGCGGTGGCATGCCATGCCTTTATCCACCCTATTTCTCCTGGAATGGCTTCACATAAACCAATATTGACACTCCTTCAATAGCTGACATATTGAACTTCAATTTGTACTTAATTGCTTTCTCATTGTGATTTGGTCAGGCGAGATGAAAGACAACTCATTTTGGGCGCAAGTGATTATTACTGCTGGATCGTGGCTTTCATCTTGTCTAACTGGTCAAGGACGGGCGCGTTAACGCCAACGCGGAAGTGGTCTTGAGGTATTGCATTTCTGTATGTGCCGTTCTTTTTTTGGGAATGCCTCCCAAAGCCGACCCATAGCCCTCCGTAATAGCAGGAGTTAGGGTTAAGCTGTGGGTGATGCAGGTCCCTATTCTTGGCCGATTAATGTTGAAGGCCCCGCGGGCATGTCTCTCCCACCCCCCCACCCCCCCCCCCACCCCCCACCCCCCTTCCCACACACGCGCACACACACACACACCCCACCCCCTCACATCTTTCCCGTGGACTCCCCAGCCAAGTCCCTACTGAGGACCGGAGTGGAGGCAACGTCAAAGGCATATTTATATATTGAAAGCACAATTATCTTCAAATAACTACGTGCATCTCACCGTTTATATCTGGCGTTCGGTGTATTACAGGTGGTCCGTCATACCTCTATGTATGTACAGATGCAAATGTTAGGCCAGCTGAACATAGTGCTTCACAACTATGTGCTGTAAGCTTTCTGACATACTGTAGCCTTTATATATATATTTTTTACCATCTTATTATGTATTTGTTTGTATTTTGATTTTCCTTTAACCATGTTATATTCCTTATGTTGTTTTTCTGTATTTTCTTCTGGGAAGCACCATTGTGCATGTATTCCCTCTCTGTAGCACTTTGAGTTGCAATTCTTGTATCAAAAGTACAAATATAATGTATTATTTTTATTTGTATTAATTGCCGAAATTATAACAACCAGTCAAGACGGGCACGATGATACCCCCCTCCTCCGTGGTGCGGATTGTTACTTCTGCCATCTTACTACTGCCCCCACGTTGTATTTAGACTATTCAGGATTGTCGCCTTGCACATGTTGACAGTTACAGTTATGACACAGACACTCAGTCTCTCTCGCTCTCTCTCTCTCTCATCTCTCTCTCTCTCTCTCTCTCTCTCTCTCTCTCTCTCTCTCTCTCTCTCTCTCATCTCTTGCCTTGTCTTGGTCTCTGTACACTGCAAAAAAAAGCCCTACTAGAAAATAGCCAAATATACTTTAATCAAATAATAAATAAATAAATAAATAAATAAATAAATAACCAAATTATGGATATTGATACGGCGTAACCTCTGGCGTAGGCTGACGTGCACCTCTCCAAAAATGTAATTCCCCGTCCGTCTGTCGATTTGACACTGCAGTCTTGCGGATGCAAGCCAATATGCTAGAGTAGTGCTTTAAAATTAGGAACGTTAATAACGGCACAGTCTTTATTTGACAATCCTGGTATAATTATTAGATTAGCTGGAAATAAATGTTTTATATGCCGTTCTTAAGCATTATTAACCAAGACTACAACTTTGCACAAGTCAGGGATTTCCCAATAGATTTCCCTGTTGTTCGGGCAGCGAAATGCGGTCTTTTATTAATAAAATGTGTGTCGGCACAGAATGTTTCCTATGATAAATGGTGGCGTAGCTAAGAGATTTTAAATAAATATTTTGATATGCTTATTTGAAAAGGTTTACACTCTCTATGTGTTATAATTCAGGAGCATTTTGGAGCTTTGCGTCAATCGCATGCACGGTCAATGTGCACAACGTCCACGCGGCCGACAGACCTGCGCAGGTTATGCTCAAGCTATGCCGTAGCCAACAGCATACAGGCTCGACGTAAGATCAGTGCAGAGGCATACATCGGGGCTTTAGTGGCCTGGTTTGCCCTAGTGTTTTTTCAAGTTTTAATAGATTTTACACACAAAAACTCTATGAGCTTCAAATCAGCCAACAGCCTAATATACAAGCAGGCATATTCAAATTGATAACGATCTAAAAGGCTATTTTACTGCAAATGTTTTCATTAGCTAGGTCTTAGGCAGTATTACATCATTCGCAAAAGCGAGAATAGGCAGAACTAAGCCATAAATTGTCCCGCACGCGGTTTGGTTTCAACATTCACCTTTCACTCAGTGTGCCACTCTATACGATAGAACGTTCTAGCTTGTAGCTTAATCAGGTCGGCACATCATTACGCTGTTAAATTACACCTGTTTAGTAAAAGACATTGTAATGTTTGCGAGCAGTATGTTTATAATCACTGGGCCACAAGTGCCGTATAGTGCAGAATGAGCCCGGCGCCATTGTTTACCTGGCAGGGCTCTTTGTCTTGTTCCAGTGGAAGTACAGACAATGGTAAAGTGCTGCCATCTAAAAGCACGGACCCACAATGTTCACACTGACACAAAACAGCTGCTGTTGCTGCCATTAGGGCCAATGAGGATGCTACGACACACACACACACACACACACACGTGTATGTACACACTAGTACCCGAAGACCTCCCACCAATATCCTGCACACTCCTGAACCACAAACCCATCTCCTGTCAAGTTCTTTATTTCCCACAATTCCCACTTCTGTGTCCCATCCCTTCTCCGTCCAATGAGACTCACACAAACGCACATGCACGCACACACGCACACACGCACACGCAAGTGTGATTTTTATTTTATTTTTTCTGTCCAATACCTCGACTGTTCTTATCTACATTATGAGTCCTCTCCTCCTCTGCTTCCCAGTGTCTGGCCTGGGAATGGAACAGATGGAATGGGCCGGCCTTCACAGCTCCAGTCTCTGTACTGGAACGACAGACTGGGAACGAGCCTCAGCGTTTGTGACGGGTTTAGAGACGGGCAGGCAGAGGGCTTCAGGCATTCAGAGATGTCTTGGTTCTACATACGGATGTTGCGCTTGACGTAAAGGAGAAACAGCCGCATTAGGGAAGGAAACTAATGCTGTATTTTATCACAGATGAACACACGTGACCTAACACCGAGCATGTTTGAAATATGAATCCATCTTTAGATTAATTTTGGTTTAGTCTTAAAGTGTATCTCGTTTTTGTTGTCTTTGTGGTTTATCCAAGTCCACGTGATTTATAAATTCCATGAAAACCAATTTAGCTGTTGCCAGAATTAGTAAACTATGTTTGTTCTCATATCTGTTTTTGTTTGTTAGATTACGTTGCTGGCTTCTAATTTCCCACCACAAACACGACGTCTTATTATTTATACCGTAACCGTGGTGTTTATATTTTCACCTCTGTTTGCTGTTAACAGGATATCCAAAAAGGTTATGGACAGGTTATCATCGGTAAAAACATCATACAATGGACCAAGGACAAACCCATTAGGTTTTGGTGGTGGTCTGGATCAAATTCAGACTCCAGGAATAATTTGTATGATTCTTCACCATTGTGAGTGAAATTTGAATTTGACAAAGCATGTATTAGCTTACAAATTAGCTTGCAATAGCTGACTATACCTTTAACATTGTAGTCCATGTAATCGCATAGGCCTACATGCTTACTCATACTTTCCACATTAACAGCATATGTTACATTCATGTGGCAACAGACCGGGAATTTCTTGCCACTTCCTACTATCACCATCTCCCAGACAAATGGCCGAGGATACAATTAGATGCCACATGAGCAAAGCTATTTAAAATATGTCACACATGCAGCACTTCCCAACAGAGGCTCAAGATGAGTTGTAATTTTAATCGGTTCAGTTTTGTTTGAGAAGAAACGTGCTTTAAGTGTCTGTTTTTATCTTGTGTTATATCTTTGCAGAATTATTTTATATATCTAAAATACTAATACTGCTAATATTTTGACCACATTGTTTCACATCTGCTGTGTCCAAAACACAGCAAAACGAGAACACTAACAATTGTCATATTTTGATTTAGATGTCTGCACAGTTGGCCAATAAACTAAACACATGTTGGGCTCGTATGGAATGCGTATCTTGTACATGGTCTGCTATTCAACGTGTGTGACTTATTTAATTTGTAGTAGCATGTTTTGAAATGGGAACCATGCATATGGGACAGTAGGACCCAACCGAGCTCCCAAGTAACATTCCCTGATGGTAAATCACAAAGGCAGCGTTATGAGTGTACAAACTGTTCATTCAGATCTGTCTCCACTACATAAATACAATGCCCTGCCCTTTCTCGCTATCTCTCTCTCTCTCTCTTCCTCTCTGTTGCTCACACACACAAACACACGCACACAAACACGCACGCACACGCACACACACACACACACACACACGGCTACAGACAGTTCAGATGAGAATCGTCACGGCCGTTGACAAAGTGCCCAATTAAATGAGAGGATTAAGCCAGGACTTGGTGACCTCTTGGAGCTTCTTCCTGAGATGAAGTGTACACACTGTCAAACCCCCATGACAAACCTCCCCTTTAAGCACTTTCACCTGCTAATTAGGACACTGAGGCGAAATGTATTTGTGTGTTATGTGTCTTTGTCTGAGTGTGCTTTGTTTTGGCCATCATTTCCTCTACACTCTGTGTGTGTGTGTGTGTTTGTGTGTGTGTGTGCGCGCGCGCGTACGTGCATGTGTGTGTGAATACTAATATACATGCAATATACACATACATACAGAAAGACAACACACTATACCTTTATGTAGCTGTATTTTATGTATTTTGCTTGGTTTGTGGTTGTGTGTGTGTGTGTGTGTGTGTGTATTTGCACGTGCTCCCCTATACTGTGTGTGTGTGTGTGTGTGTGTGTGTGTGTGACGAACGCACTTTGAGGAAAAATCGCCAGAGCCGATAGATTTGCAGTCGCAGAGACTCCTATGTAAATATTTGACTTCAGCGTTGTGCGGGTTCTGGAGTCCGTTCCAGAGAACCTCGGCACACCAGCTAGCCGTTAAAAGATAATTGTGTGTCATTTATTACAATGAGTTATTACATGTTTCAGTGTGTGCATTTTCAACAGCTCCAGCGAATCAGCCGCTTTTATCAGGCGAGGAGATATAAACGGACTTTGTCCACACAGAACCAGTAGCCGCTAGACACACCTGTCAGAGATGAATTGATTAAGGCTACATATTTTCAGAATCAAGCCAGCACTATTTAGACAGTTCTGCTGCCTCTTGTCTCCATGTGACAGTGTCGGAGAAAAGCTGTTGGGAAATATCACAGGCGGACTGGCGCTTGTGAAAAGGTCCTCGCTGAGTGTCTACAGAGAAGAATGTTCTCGAAACGCAAAGGACCAAGAATGTTGACGGTGGAGTCGGCGTTTGTAATACACCTTTATGTGCCTCTTCACGGTTCATTTGTTGCCCGTTCTGTGTGTTAAAATATAATCGGGTGTTTCTCTCTACACATCCCTGGCTCTGTACATGGAGGCACAAACAAAGTGGTGCAGATAGCACCACACAACATTACACAACGGCCTTGGCAATGCTTGTCCAATTTGGAGGGAAGAGCTTCTGAGGGAGTACCCTATGGCATTGAAGGGGCGGAGCTTCTGAGGGAGCACCCTATGACATTGAAGGGGCGGAGCTTCTGAGGGAGCACCCTTATAACTTTGAAGTGGAGGTGTTTCTGTTGTGATCGACTTCAAATGTCAACAATATTTCAAGAATCCCTGACTCTACCTTTTTAAGGGGGAAATAACCTGGAGAACGCATGCCTGAAAACCAGTAGGTGTGAAGCTGCAGTTGTAACGGACCAGTCTGTGTGGACCAGTCTGTAATGGGAGAGTTGTAATGGGACAGTCTGTAACAGGACCGTTTGTAACGGGACAGTTTGAATGGTCCAGTCTGTAATGGGCCAGTCTGTAACGGGACAGTCTGTGACGGGACAGTTTGTAACGGGACAGTAGTTGTAACAGGACAGTTTGTAATGGACCAGTCTCTAACGGGACAGTCTCTAATGGGACAGTAGTTGTAACTGGACAGTTTGTAATGGACCAGTCTCTAATGGGACAGTCTCTAATGGGACAGTAGTTGTAACAGGACAGTCTGTAATGGACCAGTCTGTAACGGGACAGTTGTAATGGACCAGTCTGTAATGGGACAGTTGTAACGGGACAGTCTGTGACGAGACAGTTGTAATGGGACAGTTGTAACGGGACAGTAGTTGTAACGTGACGAGACAGTTGTAATGGGACAGTTGTAACGGGATAGTAGTTGTAACGGGACAGTCTGTGACGAGACAGTTGTAATGGGACAGTTGTAACGGGACAGTAGTTGTAACGGGACAGTCTGTGACGAGACAGTTGTAACGGGACAGTAGTTGTAACGGGACAGTAGTTGTAACGTGACAGTCTGTGACGAGACAGTTGTAACAGGACAGTCTGTGACGACAGATAGCAGGGCAGAAAGCAGGACAGGATGCCATGCCCGCTCCAGTGGGACATGCATACTGAGCTTCAATGCCAAGCTTCCACATTCTCAGCTGTAGCCGCTGAGCCCTTTAATCTGGGTGCGCAGGGACAGTAGCGTTCCTCCCCCCCTCTCCCTACCTCCACCACACCCACCCCCAATCTTATGCATGGCCTGGTTCCTACTTATCAGGAGCTTGCTTGTCATTTTGACACCTGCCATGTCCCAGAGTTGGGGCCACTCACTGGGATCTGGCCAACCCCTCCCTCAACTGGAAACCGTAGCCACCATCCAGCTGGTATTCCTAACAAATACCATTCGCATTGTGCCTAGCATTCCTTCTCAGGTTCGGCCAAAACGTGTCTTCAACCAAACTATTGATTCCTTAACCAGACAGGAATTAATACATCTGTTTGCTTTGTAAGTGTCCGTCGGGCCGTCCGTCTCCTCAGGGAGACTTGTCCGAGCAAAACTTTGAACTGACAGAGTTGTACATTTGAAGACGGCAACTGCACATACTAAGCCTGAGGCTGGCTGTGTGTGTGTGTGTCTTTGAGTTAGCACTAATGGACGCTTTAGCGTAGCACTGGAGACCCGCAGCTGACGAACGCAGGCTTGTAGCGGTCGGATTAGCGGGAGCAGGCGCGCGCAAGCTAGCAGACAGCCCAGGTTCCGTGCTGGATGCCTGGCTGGTGTAATACTGACTGTTACAGTACAGTAGACTGTGTGGGAGACAGGGGAAGTTAAGTACAGGCTGGAGAATCTCTTATCTTACCACTGATAAGATAAGGCTTTGCTTTTTACCAATCTACCTTTTGTATATCTCATATAGTGACCTCACTTCACAGCACGCACTCCAACTCGAGTTTTGTTTCAATAAATGCCCATTTATATTTTTTATATTCTTATAAATAAATGTCCTTATTTTCTGCTCATAGGAATAAGCACGTTATTACGCAACGTTATTACTCACGTTATTACGCAAATATATTGAAGATTCATGACATGGTGACAAGATGTTATAATTATTGTAACTCAATTTTGTTTGCTTACAATTGCTTATATATGACGTCTTCATCTATTGACAATACTGTTTGTAAGTTACTTTGGACAAAAGCGTCTGCTAAATGTTAATGTTTTCTTGTGACGGTCCGGGCTTCACCGATCTGTTCTCACACTGTACATTATGCAACAGGGATAAAAGGCTTCTGATTCTGAGAGGCGTGGCAGTAATGATCATATATCCTTATATCCACAGATATAAGTGCGTTTTTCTAATCGCATTAGAACACTGCGTCGGTCTCTCGTTTGTACCGCCGCCTCTCTAACCCGCTCTCCTTCCAGATAGGAAGATATATTTACGCTGTAGCATCTGGTCCAACCCCTCAGTTCTGCCCCCCGCTCTCTCTCTCTCTTTCTCTCTCTCTCTCTTCCCCCGGGGGGGGGGGGGAAGTGGGAGAAGAGGAGGGGGGGGGAAGGGGGGGGAAGGGGGGGGGCGTGGCTATCAGGACCCAGGGTATTTGGCCCTTCCCACAGCGGGGCATATCTCTCTGTGCAGTTTCCCGGCTCTGCTCAGAGCTCACAGCTAGATGCGACCATAAAGATCAGCTGGCCCCCAGCGCCGATCTCACACGCTTCCACCTCAGCCCTGCCGGAGAGCGTGCGAGAGAGAGAGAGAGAGAGAGCGCGAGAGAGAGGGGGACACAGGAGGGGAAGAGACAGGAGAGGAGGGAAAGAGAGGGGGAGAGAGAGTGTGTAGATGACAGCGAGTCTTTCTTTTTGTGGTGTTTTTTTGCTCTTCATTGGTTGCGGTGGCGTTCGGACGCCATCGAGGAGGCAGTTCAGGGTCACGGGAGCAGAGAAACCCAAATGCGTGCGTGTGCGTGATACTTTTTTGTCCTGTCCACCCTGTCAACCTCCAACCTTCCCCACCCTGCCCTCCCAACCCTACGCTCAAACATTGGACCTGGACTTAAAGCATTATGACTCTGCTCGGCTCTGAGCACTCCGTACTGATACGAAGCAAGTTCCGATCAGGTAAGGCTCTCTGTATTATTGACCTTTGACCTGCAGTAATACGTCCCTAAGGGGTCCCACCTTGCTAGATGCTGTGTACATTGACCGTAAAGTGCGCTGTAGACTCTTGAATGTGCCCCCACTGAGCAACACGGTGGCCCAGTGGATAGCACTGTGGCCTCACAGCAAGAAGGTCCCAGGTTTGAACCCTGGTCGTGTAGACATTTCTGTGTGGAGTTTACATCTTCTCCCTTCTTCTCTGCGTAGGTTTCCCCCACAATCTAAAAAACACGTCAGGTTAACTCTCTTCAGTAAGTGTCATGTGACACTGGCTCCGATCTGGAGTTGGTCCCTTCACAGTGGCTGCTCCCTTGAGGGATGGGTTAAATGCAGAGGAGGAATTTCACAACATGTGTGTGACAATAAAAGCACCTTTCACCTTTACGTCCCCCGGTGATTTTCCATCTGCGTGGTGTTCCAGTAGTTATCAGTAATTAGTAGTGTCAGTTCCACGTCAGCAGACTAGTGCTCTTCTCATTAGCAGCCGTGGAGACACAGGTGTGTCTACGGCCTGAGAGAGAGGGAGAGAGTATGATGCTCTGGAGGGAGGGATGGAGGGTGAGTACAATAGAGAGAATAATAGATAGGGAGGGAGAGAGAGATAGAGGAACAGAGAATGAAAGAGAGAGGGATGTATCCCAGCGAACCAAACTCCTCAGTGCAGCCTTGCCACACTGCGGTGGGTGTATTGTATTGTGGAGGTGGGTGTATTGTGTTGTGGAGGTGGGTGTACTGTTGAGGTGGGAGTATTGTGGAAGTGGGTGTATTGTGTTGTGGAGGGAGCCTGCTCCCCAAACACGCGCAGCAGAGGAGGCAGCAGTCTTGGGGCAGCAGGACACTTGTTCTGCGCTGGGAGGAGTAATGGGCCTTCATGCTGCCGCTGCTAAGAGAAGAGGCCAGGGGAGACCTTTAATTAGCCCCCTCCCCTCCACCCATGACACCCCCCTCCTCCATATCCAGGTTAGACACAGCCAAGGTCACATATGAGCAGCTGTGTGTGTTTGCGTGCGTGTGTGCTTGTCTTTTGTGTATATGTATTTCGGTATGCCTTTGTTTGTGTAAGTGTGTATGTGCGTGCGTCCGTGCGTGCGTGTCTACCTGTGGATGTAGATGGAGGTAGAGCTGTACTCCGGCACTGATTTAAACTCCTTTTAAAATTGAGCAGCTGTTGCAGCTTTGTCTTTCACCGTCTTTAACACACACACACACACACGCACACACACACACACACACACACGCACATGCACACACACACACGCGGCCAACTTTGCTATCTGTCTCTCCCTCTGTCTCTAACACTTTCTCTCTTTCCCTCGATCTCTCTCTGTCTCTAACGTTCCCCATCTCTCTCTCTCACTCTCTCTCTCTCTTTTAAATAATAATAATAATAATAATAATAATAATTATTATTATTATTATTATTATTATTATTCTGTGTTGTGCAGTACTGCAAAGTTCTGTACCGTATACAGCACAGAACTGTATGTACTGTACTGTGGGGCCCGGCTTAGGCTGAACAACAGTGCCACCTCTCTGAGGACACTGCCAGTCTGTGGCTCCCCAGGATGGGGGCCCCTGATGAGGACGTCAGGGACGTCTGCAGGGTCCACGGACGTTTCTTTTAATTCTATTGAATGTAACGTCATCACTTTGCTGTTATGTTTATAGTAATATAATACCGTATACGTCATGCTGTTAATGCAAGCGGTTCATAGTAAGGGGACCCCTGGTAGGGAACTTATTAAATACACTACGTACGGCAAAAGCAGCGCTTTGATGCTCTCCACAGCACTGGGAATGCAACAGCAGGCACCACAGAGACATTATATAGAAGAGACAGGCCGCTTGAAAAGGTTTGAATAGAATTCTATGGGAGAACACCGTAACACCGCCGAACCAATCGTCTGACCTTATAAAGGCCGAGCTGTTAACCTAGAAGCCAATAGTGTGGCTGAACTACTACTGGTCTGAACACTGCCAGAAGGCTTTGCCAAGATGGCTGCGAGCGGCCAGACCACTGGGCCAGACTTATGCCTATAAGTACTTGTGCAGTGCAATGCTTTATTTGCTCATTTCATTTTTTCCATTTATTTTAACCAGTAATCTATTTACAAGACCTGCAAACAGCCAGACTTATGTACTTATGTCGTTCGTCATAGTTACTCATCGTGCATGTCAGTCAAAAATACCTCTCCTGTCAAGTAGGTGGGTCTTTATGCAGTTGGCCAGCGCTGTGTTTTAGACTTTAAGTAAAGGCTGGCTCTGTGAGACTAAAGGCTGCACTATAGCTGAGACCATCCAGCTACCCTTCGCTCCCTGCGTCCAATCTCAACGAGCTGTAATTGCTTACCAGAACTGGAAGGGAGGGGGTGGGGGGGGAAGTAAATTATGCTTTTCCTTTCTCTTGTTTAGAGCAGAGCTAACAGTACAAGGCTGGGAAATGACCCCAAATCCTCAGGGGTATAAACGGGGCAGGAAGGGGCAACAGAATGGCGGTGATGCACTGTGCAGCGGCGTGGGCGCGGCCTTTGCTGAGTCTTCTCGAGGCGTCCGGAGTTTTTGGTTGTTGTTTTTCACCGTTGCGTTCACCCACGTGCCTCGACTGCTTAATATGCCGCAGATGTGGAGATAGTGTCTCCGGTGGCGGGAAAAGGTCATCGCGCTGACTCTGCTTGATGTTCCACTCAGGATTAATGTGGGGTAACGCTAGCTACATGGTTGGCGGTGTATTTATGGGTGTGTGAGTGAAATATTCAGCGTAAGTGATGTAAGATTGTCTCTAAATCTCTCTCTGATAAGGAGCGATGACAGAGAGAGTCTGGGCCAGTGCGGTTGTGGGAGATTTATAGTATGTTGTATAAACTATAGGTTAAGTTTCATTCAGTGGCTCGTGAAAAAGGCAAAGCCACAGTTCTAGTGGCTACAGTCGAAGCATCAAAGCTATGGGAACTACTGCTATGTGGGTTTAACTGTAGGAAAGATAAAAATCTCACTTAAGTGTTCCCTGTGGGCCACCAGAGTTTGCTGAGCGCTTTTGTGTACGTCTGTGTTATGGTGAGGGAGTCTGTACATGCTGTGCACAAATAATGTGTGTATCTTCCTGCCGTGTGGGGTTGGTGGGTCTGTGTGGGTTTTACCAATCGGTTCTCATGTGGGTTTGATTGACATCTTAAGGGCTTGTTCTCTGAAGTTAACTGACATTATGTAATTGTATGACAAACGTGTCAAATACAAGGTAAATAAATGGTGTGAAATGTCAACTGCATGCTAAATATGTTATCAGTACCACAAACTAAATATTACTGAATTATATATGCTAAAAACAATAATATTAAAAGCTGTTAAGTTTATAATTGACAGCTGTTGTTTTTTTTTTACATTTGACTTCTTACTTTCGACAAGCACTACTCATCTAATAATCTCTTCAATTTCAGAACAAACTATTTTTTTTTTTAAAAAGATGCAGAAATATAATGCCGCCATTATGTACCTGTTTATCAGAGCTATACACATCAGGCTTGTGTATTTGTCTTGATTACATTCCTCCTCACAACAGCTGGGGGGAGGGGGAAGGCCTCCCAACCGCTTGAGTTGTTACGCTTTGCGTTTTAAAGTAACACTGTTATTTTTAGCCTGTAGTTTAATCCCAGGGTGACTGGGATTGATAGCAGGATAACAGGATAATAGGAAATGCTATTTAGAGGTGCTGTGGAAGGATGGTCAGTGCCACGGATGCAGTCGACCTGGACTTTGCGCCACATTTTAAGGGTAAACAAAGTGTTCATCTTCAATGAGCTGAACAAACATGTCGAAGTGGTGCTCTAAGACAGTGTTTTATATGGCCCAGTCATCTTGGAATGTGCTACTTTGCTTGATCTCACTCCATACAAACAAGATATATTATATTTTCTTTAAAAAAAGGAAATTATGGTTGAGTTGGACAGTTGAAAAAATCTATTTCGGTCTAGCTTTGTACGTGGTGGGGAGGTAGGGAGCTGTTTCCGTTCCTATAGCAACTGAAATGTATCTGTGTCACGGTACTATTCAGTGCAGGGCCACTCGTAATGGCCACTCCAAGGCATTCCATGTAATGCTGTTGGTTTCTCTGGGGCTTGGGGCGACCAATAGCAGCACTGATAGCAATACAAATATAATATGTTACCCAGGGCCGGCCCGCCCATTAGGCAAAGACTAGGCACCCGCCTAGGGTGGCATTCATTTGGGACGGCATTTTGACAATTGACTGTGCGCTCCTGATCAGCGTCAACCTGTAAACTAAACTGGTAAACCAAAGACCGGATGGTCAAGTGGACTGAGTTTTTGGCTCCCAGCCGGAAGGTTGTGGGTTCAAACCCTGGTGTTGACCTACCTGTATGCAGCCTTGAGCAAGACGCCTTACCCCCTATCCCCTAACTGCTCCCAGTCGTTGGTCGCACCTTGCATGGCAGCAATCACCATCGGTGTATGAATGTGTATGTGACTGGGTGAATGTCAGGCAAAATACTGTAAAGCGCTTTGGATAAAGGCGCTATATAAATGCAATCCATTTACCATAAACACATTTGTTAAAGGCACAGCAGGGTCGGTAATTCTTGGGAAGCTTGCTATCTTTGAGTTCAGATAAAAAACAACATCCCTCCGCAGCCCTACCCCACATGCTGAAATGCATCGCAAAGCCAATAAAAAGTGGCTTTGTTGTTGTGAGCGGTGTTCGCCACTTGATGTGCTATGTACGGAGCCAGGGCTGTGTAGAAGTATAATATATGTTCCTATGTACAGAGCCAGGGCTGTGTAGAAGTACCATACTGTATATGTTCCTATGTACGGAGCCAGGGCTGTGTAGAAGTATAATATATGTTCCTATGTACGGAGCCAGGGCTGTGTAGAAGTACCATACTGTATATGTTCCTATGTACGGAGCCAGGGCTGTGTAGAAGTATGCTACCTGATAATTTTTTCAGCACGCACAGAGAAGGGTAAACTAGCGCAATGCGAGGTGAATTTGACAGAAAGCGTATCAGCTGACTACAGGCTTGGTCATTGACATAAACTAAAGCTTATTTCACACTGTCGATATTCCCAAAGCGGGATATTTTGTCTTGCCTAGGGCGGCAGAACGTCCACTGATGTTACCATAAATTAACGGGACATACAGTATTCAGCTTTAACACACAAGGGATTACTATAGATTTTTATCGCAATTTGCTCATGCAATAGGAAACAGAAAGAATAAAAACGTATTTAGGATTAGTGTGCCTATTACTGCCTATACATATGCCTGGATGGGTATTATTTTTAAAGGTGGTCTATACAATATTTTCAACATTAAAGGTATAG
The DNA here is from genome assembly GCA_025447795.1 of Speoplatyrhinus poulsoni. Classification (NCBI taxonomy): domain Eukaryota; kingdom Metazoa; phylum Chordata; class Actinopteri; order Percopsiformes; family Amblyopsidae; genus Speoplatyrhinus; species Speoplatyrhinus poulsoni. Next base: position 13,871 of record JAOEGT010072195.1, read on the forward strand.
TCAGCTATTGCAAGCTAATTGTAAGCTAATACACTTTGGTGAATTTAGTCAAATTCACCAAATATCTCCTCGCATTTCGCTATCTTACTACTCTCTCTCTCGTTCTCTCTCATGTTGAAAACATAATCAGATATCAACAAAGTGCCGAACACCGACAAACTCACAGCAACAAAGCCAAAGCTTTGATTCACAGTGCGTTTAGATGTGTGAGGGCGGCGCCGTGGAGGGCGCAGAGGAATATTGTGTTTTGATTTGAGCTCGAATTTAGCAAGCGTTCTAGAAAATGACTGACTCTGCCTTTTATATTGCAGCTAACAACTATTTTCTACGTGAAGATAAAGTGTCGTAGTGTGTAGAAATGGTGTCCTGAGCAGAGAATAACATTGCACTTTCTGTGTGTGTGTTAATCCAAATGCTCTGTTCTGTTTTCAAATCCAAGACAACATCGCGTGCATGTGTTCGTGTGTGTGTGAGCATATATGTGTGTGTGAGCATATATGTGTGTGTCAGTGTGTGTCTGTGTGTGTATGTGTCTGTGTGGCCCACACTGCATTTGTTTTGGTTTGAGACGCTGGTGAGTTTAGTGTGACATCTAGTGGCAGAAAGCCAAATAGAGCCACTTTATTAAACTGCTGATGAGGTGCTCTGTTTTTGCAAACAATTTGTTCTCCGTGCGTCCGGCATGTTTGGGTCCTCGACTGATGCCTGCGCTGATCCTGTGTGATGTTACAAGCAGCGGGTCACAACCCCGTGCACTGTAAACTGAAGCAGATGTCTGCAGCAGCAGCATAACGCAGGCCCTCTCCCTAGAAAGCCCTTTTTAATGTCCTGACTATGTCACCTGACATTTACATGTACGGCATTTGGCAGACGCTTCATCCAAAGCGACTAACATGCAGTACATTAGTCATTAGTTGGACAGGTCATACACAGGCAATATAAGCAACTAATATAACGTCAGAATAGTAATTTTGTCATCATGTCTACTACTAATTAATATGTCATAAAATCAGAAATCTAAGGAATTTGCTGGGGTTTTGGGCCTAATGTCATGTTTGGAGCAGCAGGTGTTTAAAAAAGGCCATAAACACACTTAATAGTGTGGCAATATACATATGAGTATTGTCAACAAACAACATTGTAAAATGATAATACCAGACCTGTGCTCATGTTTGGCAGAAATAACCAGCCTAGTTATTATTACGTGGGTGTTATGTGGCGTTGACAATGTGGTCAAACTATACTGTGCTGTGAACGACAAGAAAATAGCTCCATTTTACTACGTTCCTCTGTAACTGCTGCATTAGTTCAAACCCAAACAATAATCGGTATATGACCCAAGTATTTAGCATATAGCTGGAGGATAACGCATCATAATGGCGAGTTAGACGAAATGACCTAGCACACACACACACGCACACACACACACACACACACAGATGAAGATGACATACACATGTGGGCGCTTCATGTTGTTTATGACCCACCCACCCTCCTCCACTTACACACACACACACACAACTTCTACCTAGACTAGACACACACACGCACACACTGCCTAGACCACACACCGCTGTTTAAAAGGCGGGAGCTATGTTTATCATTCTCTATATCCTGCAAATATTTGCGAGCTAGCGGCCTCGCCCCTTCTCTTTGTGTTGTGGATGTATACGAGGTATGCACGCGCTCATGTTTGCATGTGTTGTTTGGGTGTACGCGTATGCTAAGCAGCTGTGCGCCGTCCGTTAACGAGTCTCTGTGACTTGCGCCAGATGCTCAACTCATTGATGGCTCTGGACCGAGCTGCGGCCCCGGTGTGCGATGGTGCACTCGCGTTTCTTACAGGACTTTATCGCTGATTCGGTAACCTACCTCACACCGTCCTCTACCCCTCCCCGCTACAGCTGCAGGGAGCGGGCACACAAAGCTGTACTTTGTATGACTGGTACGTTCAATTATCCAACGTAAACGTTCCAGGTCTGTCCCCCATCATTGGTTTTTAATTCCCACCACTGTCTCCTCCATCCCATCCTGTCTCTCCCCCTCTCTTTCCCCCATCCCGTTCCACCCTCTCTTCCCCCTCCCCCCTCTATCTCCCCCCCCCCCCCCTTTTCCCCATAGTGC
>JAOEGT010072204.1:965-15993 GCA_025447795.1 Speoplatyrhinus poulsoni
GCCCCCCCCCCCCCCCCCCCGGCCATGCATAATCTCAATCGTCAGCCGATCGCAATCATCTTATTGCCTGCTGATCTCCGTGACCAGACGATTGCGGCAAAGCTTACTATTGGCCAAACTCGTTCAGGCCGCTTATTTAAACGTCCTTAGCCTACACGCATTATTGGGGGTTCCTCTGCGAGCATCTTGCACAGCACAACACAGAATGCATACCGGCACAGTATAGAGCGTGAGGCAAGACTGACAGAGCCTTGCCTGTGTATCCATAGCTGCGGTCCCACACACACATCTCTCTCTCTCTCTCTCTCTCTCTCTCTCTCTCTCTCTCTCTCTCTCTCTCCTCAATCGGTTCATTTTAAACATCTGCCCACTCAGTGGCAAGCAGGCACAACTGTGTCGGGGTCCGGGGAGTCAGACATGACCAGAGACCATAAACGGTGAGTGCTGAACACGGCGCGCAGCAGAAGAGGGTAATTCCGGCCAAGCGTCTCTGATCGTCTCATCAGCGGAGCGTGGTGGATGTAAAGCCAATGTTTAGCCTCCACCCTGCCTCGCTCGGCCAGAGCTTGCTCCACGGTGCCGTGCTTGTCCACACATCAGCTACTTGAACACACAAGAGGCCGCCAGCCAAGCCACAGGAATTTATTTCATTTATTTGATGTTGCTCCGAATAGCTACAAGGAGTTCAATGGGGCACATCACAACACACTGTGATGACCTGATGGTTGGGAGTTGTTCAAAATAAATATTCTATGATCAAAATTTAATTAAAAAAAATAAACCAAAAAATAAAATGAGCATTTTTTAAATCAGCCCTGAAAAATATTTATGCCACGACAACCCGCCATCACTCCATATTTTCATAAACACAAATGGCCTAAATAAATAAAGATCCACTGATGTATTGGGGGTGACTCCGTAACATTGAAATGGCGAGCCATATTCCCTCCATCTCTTCTCCACATCTCCTCCTTAATGACACGGCCCAGGGAATACTGCTTTCTGACGGCGTTAATAAGAATCACGGTTGAGTTGGCCAAAGAATAATGTGTGAGGAATACCTGTTCAAACCACTAAAGGGAGATACATTACTATCAAAAAGGCTTCAGTGATTGTAATAGAGTGCTGGTGGATCAAAGTTGACATGAAGCACACTCAAGAACACATCCTGCAGGACTGTAGATAGTTTGTCTCGTCTTAGGGAATATTTAAATACTGTATTTTATTATGTGGAATATCTTACTATCATCCATCTACCACCTGCTATGATTGGGACATGTTATATGTGTCGTGACACTTTGTGGATATTGTGTGATATTAAAGATTATATATGTGAAATACGGTAATAATATTTTTGTAGGCTGCCCAATTCCCATGTTAGCTCATGATGTGATATCAATATAGTGATAAATAATAATAAAATCCCAAAAAATACTAAAATATTTCTAGCTCACATCATTTCCTTTACTTTACTCTTTATGAAACCTCAAAAGAAATTATTTGCAATTAGGTCGATGGGCAGATTCCTTTATCCAAAGTGACTGTACCGTACCAAAGTGACTGTACTGAGAACTATCACAAATATTAAGGCAAGCAGCCTCTGCTTGTATCGTACAGTACTAAAAACTAGTATTTGATTGCAGCATGATGAGTTATGCATTATTACGGTAGCTTGATCTATTACAGCCATAATATTATACAGACCTTCAAAACTGTTCTCGAGTGGCACCATTGCATCCAAAGTGTGTATATGCTTCCAATATGTGGGGCGGGCCAGGCAGCGCCGTGGAGGGAAATAGTTTTGATTTGAGCTTCAATTTAGCAAGCGTTCTCCAGAATGGCTGACCCTGCCTTTATATGGTGAATATAGCCAGTCAAGCACACACACTGCACAACACAGAATGCATACCGGCACAGTATGACGCAAGACTGACATAGCCTTGCCTGTGATGCTATGCTGCATTACCAGCCCAGGATCTGACAACGAGGCAGACCCAGTGTATCCATAGCTGTGGTCCCACACACTCATCTCTCTCTCTATCCCCCCCCTCTCTCTCTCTCCCTCAATCTCGCTCTCCCCCCTTCTCTCTCCACCCCCCCCCCCCTTCCTCGTCATTGTATGGTCACGGGACAATAGAGCAATAGAATACAATACAATACATCCACCCATCTTCTACCGCTTATCCGGAGTCGGGTCGCGGGGGCAGCAGCTCCAGCAAGGGACCCCAAACTTCCCTTTCAATGCAATTCATGTCAATTCTGCATCTCTTCTGTATCTGTGATCTGACAGCTATGATTATTAGCTCTCTGGTTAGTTCATATAACAGATTCAAGAGTCAAATTGACAAAGCAGTTGTTTTAAGACCAACAGCACTTGAGGAGAACGTTGAGTCATAAAACAGCCATTTCATGTTAACTGTTTTGCAATATGTTTTAGCATTATGGTTTCCATATTTTATTTAAAAGTTCACCACTTTGGCTTTATGGTTTTCCAAACATTCATGGCACATGTGCACATCAACCCAAAGTATGGGCGTTTGCTATAGTACGATTCCATGGGCCCTGAACGCTGCACAGTACAGTTCACCTGTCACACGTGCAAAGCTGCATTCACACTGTATAAAACTGATTATCACGCGTTATGCGGTCGCTTAGTCGGAGTTATAAATACACTGAACACCTGACGCACACACAACACTTCTGTTTCAACAACTCGGCTTTCAGCACCGGCGCCACGCAACGTCACCTGCTCAGGAGTAAGTCGCGTGACGCGCCACGCGCAAACCGGCACCTTGCTCGCAGGGGTTGCCATGCCAAAGCTCAGGGCAGAACGCTGCTGCTGGACGAGAGGGCGGGCGTCGTTCCTCCCGTGACACCTGCCACTCAATTGTGGAAGGTGGAGTGGCAGGGAGGGTCTAAACAACGTCCTTAGAGGCAGGTCAGGCCGCTCGGCAGCCATCTTGGCTGGTTATTAACAAGACCTTGTCCAAATGAATGGGGAATGAAAAGTAAAGGTGCTTTTATTATCACATACAGATACATGTAGCGGAATTTGTTCTCCTTCCTCAAGGGAGCACTGGGCGGCCACTAAACCGGAGCACCCAGGGGAAACCCACGCAGACACAGGGAGAACATGGAAACTCCACGCAGAAAGTCAGGGACGTCCAGGTGGAATAGAGACAAAACTGCACTTTTAACAGTCACCGGGACACAAAAACTGCATGTATACAATCTGCAATCAAATATGATAAAAGAAGCCTTTGAAGCTTTGGTGACTTTGCCCTAAATTACGGTTTAAAAAGCCTTTTCCCCAAATAAGTTATAATTACATGTAGAGTATGCGCAATTTTGCACGACTGTGCACTTCCGTTTGGCTTAATAGGTTTTTAGTCTGTCTGTTCCCTAGTCATCTACTCCGGTGTGTCTAGGTTGGCAGTAGGCGTGGCAATTACTCATCACCTCATCAGCCCTCCACTACAACACCCTTTGGCGGCCCGACAGACGCTCGTCGCCGGTGCGTTGCCTCCACTGTACGGTCTAGTCTCGCCCGACTCTCTCATCTCTCGCATCGTCTCCTAGGTGCGTTCGCTGCCAACTGCCGTGTGCCAACTGCCGTGTGCCAACTGTCTCTGGCCCTCTGCGCTGCCATCTCACCGCCATCCCTCTTCCCCTGCAACTGCTCATGAAACTCTCCATCAAGCAAACTGAAACAGTTCGGCCATTACAGAGAAGATGGCTCTTTAGGGGGGCGGTGGGGCGAGGCACACAGTGGCGCAGTGGGTACAGTGGGGCCGTTACACTTAGAAGTGTCCTTGAGCAACACACCTAACCCTAACTGCTCCCGGTGGTTGGGTAGCGTGTATGAATGTGTGTGTGAATGGGGGAATGTGAGGCAATACTGTACAGCGCATTGAAGGGCCGGTGGGTTGGAGGAGCTCTGTATAAACGCAGTCCATTTACCGTATGGTGCGCATCCAACCGCCATCTTCGGCCTTACGCACTTCTCCCATAGATTTCTACTGAAGAGGACCGTCTCCTCTACATAATGCCTCTGGTGTAAACTAGTGCATGCTAGCACATGCCCGTGTGGACACATGGGAGGGGCACAGCGAGGGAAAAGAGGAGGGCAGCAGCAAACTCCCTGCAGTCGATCAATATCGTTTGTCAACTGTCACAGCCTCACCCCCGCCGACCCCCGGCTGCCTCGCCCGAGCCACTGCGGCCAAGTGCATTGTGCTACGCTTTCATCGCCAGACAGCCGATTATACCAGGCATCTCAGTCAGGCCCGGGGGCCCTGGGAGACAGGCCTCTCGCTGATGGATGGACTTCTGAAGCCGCGGAAACGAGGGAAACTCCCCGAACTGTCCGACGGCCACAATTTACCTTCATAGTCGTCGTTTTCTATTTTAGCGTTGCGTCGCAAGAGTAGAAGAGAGGCGGTGGAGGTAGTGTGATATTGTGCAGCCATGCAGAAAGAAAAACGGGCTGAAATAGAATTCAGTGAAACCCTGAGCTCGCTCTAATTATGTCCGCATAAAGGAAGGTCATTCGGAGATGGGGGATTCAGTGCTGGCGGGACGTTCTTTGGTCCAAGAGCAACCATCCACCGTAGTCAACTCAGGGTGGACGCCACCCGGGTTCATTGAACAGTGGCGACACGCGTACAGGCTGATGTGTTGCAGTGGCGGCCCATTCACGTCGTAATGAGATCAGCGCGGCTAATCAAATTGAACGGCAGGGTTTCCAAAAGGCGGATGAATGCATTTCATCTTGCGTATCAAAGCGGGGCGAGACTCAAAGAGTGTGTGTGTTGATGAAGGAAAGGTTACTGGGGTCTGACTTGTGATGGGACAGGCCACGGCGAGCTGCACTGAGCCACTAACACTGCATCTGGTCTAAAGGTGCAGTCAGGGATTCTGGAGAAAGCTTGTGTATATTTGTGGTTCAAAACAAAAGTGGATCAAACCAAAAACACATTCAGTGCCAGAAGCTCCGCCCAACACAGACGGAAGTGGACACGCATTGCCAAGGCTAGGATACTGTTGTGTGGTGCGGTCTGCACCAATTTGTTTGTGTTCCCATTTACAGAGCCAGGGCGGTGTAGAAACACCAGATTTTCTTTTACAAAACACACATAGAACAGGCAGCTAAGTGGAGTGTGAGTAAATATTTGCTGAATTCGACAAAAGGTCTATTATCATACAATCTCTGAATGCGGAAATACAATACGTTGAGTATCAGTATCAGTAACAGTAACAGTAACAGTATCAGATAAATGTGTTTTAAATCCTATGTTCAAGATATGTAATTATTAACATAGCCACAAACACACACACACTCCCTCTGTGTGTGCTGAACCATAGTCCGAACTTCTCTGTTCTTTGTTTACATAGCAGGGTCGGTCCCACAACCATGATAGCGTGTGTGTGTGTGTGTGTGTGTGTGTGTGACCCAGAAAGCATTTGTTTGGCGTTGCTGGTCTGATGCTGGTCTGATGCTGGTGCATAGTATTACGACATCTAGTGGCAGACACACATGGATCACATATAGTTCCTTTAAAAATATAATCGCAGAGTGAACGCTGCTACTGTACAAAACTGTAGAAGAAGAAAAGCATTGATTTGTGGAGTGACACTGAGAGGAATATAATTAAGGTTGCTAGAGGCAACAGTGCATTTTTGCCATGAGTCAGTTAATTGAATAGCTACCTCATTGTCCCACCCGAGTAGAGCAGAGTAGAGCAGGTATTCAATAGAAAGAGGTCACTAAGGCAACACAGTGGCCAAAGATGGCACTGTGGCCTCACAGCAAGAAGGTCCCGGGTTCGAGCCCCGGTTGTCCCGGCCTTTCTGTGTGGAGTTCCACTATCCCCAAAAAAACATGTTAGGTTCACTCTCCAGTCAGTGTCATGTGACCAGTGACACTGGCTCCAATCAGGAGTTGGTCCCCAGAGCGTGTGAGTGTGTATGTGATAAATAAAAGCACCTTTACTACAGCAACAGTGATGTAAATTCTCTTTTGGGACAATATTATTTACTAGCGTGCAAAAATGACAGAACTGCTAACTGCCAAAACATAGTAGATTTGGAGGAACTAATCTGTGAAAGCAGCAGGTGTAATGTGTTTTGTACAACTGGAATCATTCATAACCATGGGCCTTGATTGCACATGACTGGCCAATAGAAATTCTGCAACTAATTTCAGGAAATTGAGACTAGAAAATGAAAACAACCAAAAGAAACTGATTACGTCTGATGAGGTTTTGATAACGGGTTTATATATTATTTAATTATTTTGTTTTTTTGTTTTTTTTAGTAATCCATGCAAAAACGACAAATAGGCAGGTAGGGCTCACAGATGTAGCAGATATGATTTATGATAACGCTTGTTCTGCCTCCTCTATTTCAAAATACCTTTTAATCTTCCTTCTGACATTTTGGTGTTACCATTGAGCTGGCAAAATATAAATATTTGTTAGATGAGGGAAAGGCAAAGAGATGACAGCATATAAACTGCAGTCTTACTACTGCAGTCTTACTTCAGTATCAGTCAAACATCCAGAATGGAAAAGTACAAGGAACTCTGCTTGTAATATTTCATGTTCATCACTCGGGAAAGACAGCAACATAAACTACTAAATAATAGGAAAACTGCATTAGCCGGAACAAGTGTGGATACACCGATCAAAATGTGTGCAAGAACACAAACACCATCACCATATTAGTTTGTCAATGTAGGTGTAATAAAAGGATTAGCACCGGTTCTCCATGCTAAACTGTTTCAAGTGCAATAATCTGTGCATGTGGAGGTTTGGGTGGTTTTAGTGCGGTCTGTAGGGGAGAAAATATTGATAATAATCAACTATCTCCACAGAAAAGCAGAGTGGGGGATTGCACACCATTCGGACAAAGCCAGATTCTACTCTTGAGGTCATTTACACAAATTGAGAATAACCTTGTTATGATGTGTTTTGCTGTATGTTCACAACAGTGATGTGAATATTGGACACCGTATTTGTATTCTACCAACAGGAAATATATGTTAACTAATTAAAGGCAGGGTTAGTCAATTTCAAGAACGCTTGCTAACTTCAAGTTAAAATCAAAACAATATCACTCCGTAGCTGCGCTCACATCGAAACGCACTGTGAAACAAAGCACAGTACTACGGCTTTGTTGATGTGAGCGGTGTTCGCCACTTTGTTTAAGTTCCTATTTACGAAGCCAGGGCTGTGTAGAAGTATCAGATTATTTTTTCAACACACCCAGAATGGTAAACTTGCGAAATGAGGAGATATTTGGTGAATCTGACAAAACGTATTTTATATAATTGTATTGAAACCCCATCTACAGTATTGCATGTCCATCACTTGCAAGCAAATAAATATAATGTAGTTATAATGTATTACATTTGATAATGATATAAGGAATCAATAGGAAAGCTATCTTTCTAGACCCTTAACAAGTGACACCTTTACCCTTCTATGGTGATGTGGTTAGCCATGTAGTAATATATAATTCAAGTGGGTATTTGTCCGACAACTAAATTAAAAGGGACTAAAGGGGTGTAATCCGATCCCTAATGGAAGGTAAGCTGCTAATGCATGAATGTAAGTACCTAGCTTGCACGCACACATGCACACACACACACATACAGACATTCCAGTCCACACATTCCTTCTAGTTTCTCTCAGCATCTTCTCATTGGTCCTGCCTCTATATGCTATCCCCGTTAGCCTCTATGGTAGGTACCTTGGCATCTTCTCATTGGTCCTGCCTCTATATGCTATCCCCGTTAGCCTCTATGCTAGGTACCTTGGCATCTTCTCATTGATCCTGCCTCTATATGCTATCCCCGTTAGCCTCTATGCTAGGTACCTTGACATCTTCTCATTGGTCCTGCCGCTATATGCTATCCCCGTAAATCTCTATGCTAGGTACCTTGACATCTTCTCTTTGGTCCTGCCTCTATATGCTATCCCCGTTAGCCTCTATGCTAGGTACCTTGGCATCTTCTCATTGGTCCTGCGTCTATATGCTATTCCTGTTAGCCTCTATGCTAGGTACATGTTAGCCTCTACGCTAGGTACCTTGACATCTTCTCATTGGTCTCGCCTCTATATGCTATCCCCGTTAGCCTCTATGCTAGGTACCTGTTAGCCTCTATGCTAGGTACCTTGGCATCTTCTCATTAGTCTCGACTCTATATGCTATCCCTGTTAGCCTCTATGCTAGGTACCTTGACACCTTTTCTTATTGGTCCTGCCTCTATGCTGTGGCAACCTCTGGAGTGCAGCCAAGCGAGATTTGACGAGACGTTTACATTTATATTTACAGCATCCAGCAGACGCTTTTATCCAAAGCAACTTATAATTAGCAGGCTACATGAGTCAATTCCTGACACACACACACACACACACACACACACACATTAGTCATGGTAAGCAAGCAACATTCTGTTAGAATAATGACAGCAGCAGGTCATCAGAGCTAGCATACATTAGCAGTATATCACTGAATCCTCAAAGATAATTGTCAGCAGCCTAAACAATAAAGTGCTTGATTTTCTAAGAGCCGGAAAGATAATTAAAAAGATAGACACGATAGAGATTAATAGATGGAAGATAAAGCATCGTCATAGAAAGCGTCAGTTGGAAGTTTTCAAGCATCGAGTGTCTAAGATTTTAAACTCTACTTTTACGCTATTATAAGCATATTAGGTTGCATTGGGTGTTAGCTAATTATCAGGTTGTAATATGTATGGTGTGCTATATGAATTGAACTAAACAGTTGTAATATTCGGTCAGGTACAGTAAGATTACCCTTATATAGGCTCAAAAAACTATATTTTAATCTGCTGCAGAGAGAAGCGATAAGCCACTCATCTGGGAACTGTGTTTGATAGATACCTCACAAATAAAGTGAAAGGTGAACTTTAAAAATAAAAACTAAAATAAATAAAATACAAATAAAATTGTGTCAATACCTCATCGTGGGCGACTGACACTTCAGCCTCAGTTTTACTGAGTTTTTCTTACTCTTCCCCCTGCTTTGAGATGCCAATCAAACAAGAAATGCAATTTGATATAGAGGCTTCCCACAACGCACAGCGAAGTCTGAAATGTGTCTGTTAGACACCATGCATGGTAGTCACAGGGTTGGCTCTATTAAGGGGGGGGGGGGAGACATTAACTTCCTTGTTGGGAAAAGGCTGCCAATTCCATTACCCATCCTGCACCACAATATTTTCCAAGTGGCGTCGGTGTCTATTATTTGCAGACAACCTTTTTTGCATATGCACAGCTACAATTGAAACTGCTACAGGTTGGCGTTTAGTTAGCTGCATAATATCTGTTCTACCGTGGCGAGGAAGGGAGTGTGGAGTTTAACAACGCACGCCTGCCAAAACACTCACACTGACCGAGCAACTTCCACAAAAGGGGCCTCACTTTTCAGACAGCTTCTCCTGGAAAACGCAGCTCTAACTTGATCAGAGCATCCATAATTTATTGCCCCGGAGCCGTTTCCTCAACCGCTCTCTCTCAGCAGGGGTCACACTAGACCAGATTCCACTTTCGCGTTTTAAAACAGAAAATATAATTACCAGAGCCGCATCTCTGATTAAAAGCAACGGGTGAATGCCTGCGCATGCCACGGAGGGCCACCCATAAAGGTGTGTGATGTAGAGCTGGCCCCAAATATTAGATTATTCTGGTATTTGTTCATTGGGTATGTATTCGATTTAAATATTGGGATTTGAGTAGGGTTGGGTACCGAAACTCGGTTCCAAGTTGGAACCGAAAACAAAATGTCAAGAACCGGGTAGCTTTAAAATAAATAATATTTCGGTTCTGCTTATTTTTTTTCCTAACCCAAATCCATCAGATCAACTTCCTTATGACGAAAGCGATCAAAACAAAAAAAATCACATGAACACCTCCCTCTGCTCCAGCTCTACCTGTAGTGGATCTGAATGCACCGTGTAGAGCACCAGCATAACAAGCTAGAGCTGAAGCCACGCAAAAACAATATTGTTTTCTAGCGTTATGAGCTTGCAACGTTTTATTTGTTTTATTAATTTACACTTTGTTTAAGAAATGCATTTCAGTTTCAGGCTAATTTAGATCACAGACATATCCTGTCTTCTTTGGGCAGCCATGTTTTCCTGTGCCTGTCTCTATAGCCAGTCTATGGTCACTGAGTCTGTACTTCATAAATATTCTCCTTAATTTGGGATCTTTGACTTTAAGAATATATTGGGCCAGTTTGTATTATTTTTTAATGTTTCGGTAGCATTGGAGTTTGTTTATCTGTTTGATTTTGACAAGCCATTTATTATACTATTCATCTTGAGTTGATTTTATAATTTCACATCTGGGGGCTGGGTAGCTCACGTTTGGGGGCTGGACGCTCACGTCTGGGGCTGGGCAGCTCACATCTGGGGGCTGGGTAGCTCACATTTGGGGGCTGGACGCTCATGTATGGGGGCTGGGTAGCTCACGTCTGGGGGCTGGGCAGCTCATGTTTGGGGGCTGGACACTCACATCTGGGGGCTGGGTAGCTCACATCTGGGGGCTGGGTGGCTCATGTCTGGGGGCTGGGCAGCTCACGTCTGGGGGCTGGGCAACTCACTTCGCTGGGCCCTGGAACAAGCTGGTTGAGGCTCTCTCTGCTTGTGGGGGCATTCTGCTGGTTAGGAGAAGCTTAGCTGGCAGGTAGCTGGTCTGTCCAGCCACCCGCTGTGCAGTGGATGGGCTATACGTGTGTGTGTGTGTGTGTTTGTGTGTGTGTGTGTGTGTGCACGAGGGAAGGGGGGTCTATAAAAAGACTGGGAACCCTGCTGAGAAGCAGGCAGCAATCTGTTCTCCATGTTGGATCCAGCAGGGGGAGAAGAGGCGAGGGGGGGTGGAGGGAATAGAGACACATTGATCCACAGCCACTGCAGTGAATTAGCAGCCTAATGAAGGGACTCACTAGGCTGATTAAGCTGGAGTTGTGATCAGTGGGCATCACATACAGAATCAAAGGCCATTATGAGAGCTCCACTCAGAGGAGCCAGCTTTACACGTCTGGTACGACGTGTTTGGTGGGAGCTCAGAGGGCAGCTTGTTGTTTTTTAAAATTATTTTTCCTTTTTTTATTTTTAAATGGCAGTTTTTTAAATGGAATACAAAGTGATAAGAGCCTGCTGCCTCCGTCTTGCGGTTCTCCTGGGCAGAAGCAGCTTCCTTCAACGCTGTGAGACTATCAACAAAGACACTCATGCCTCATGCCAACAGAACACGTTGAAAAGACGCGTTCCTAAAGGCGGCCATGCCCAAAGAGCGAGAGCTGCTGAAGAAGCATTTTCTTCCAACGTCCTCCTGGGACACCAGGAGGACGTAACACCAACTTCAGATGTGAAGTTGGTGTTACATTGCAGGCTTTAGGGAGAGCGGGTCAATAAGAATGGGTAGGTTTTGTAAGTGTTTTGTAAAAGCGCCTGCTAAATGCAATAAATGTTAATGATTCACATTTATAGCATTTAGCAGGCGCTTTTTTCCAACGAGACTAATTCAGTAATTCATACATGAGCTGAGTTGAATAGAGTAGGTCAGACAGTCACCAGTCATGAGAAACAGACAACATTCTGTCCTAGTTATCAATATTCATAGCGTGTCATAGAGGATAATTATACAGTTTTACCTATAACATAATGAAATCCTCAAAATGTTATCCTCAAAATAATAACAATTCAGATCCAGTTTAGCTTTTAACAAGGTATTCATATAATATGCCGGACTGAACATACCCAGCCACATATTTCCTTTATTTTTCTAAGCCTTAGTAGTACATCTACAAAATCCTTGCATAGCTGCACAACTTTTTTTGGGGTAAATTTACTTAATTTTGTACTTTTTTAGCAATATGCCCTGAGAACACTAAAGCCCTGGACACACTGCAAGTAAGGTATGTATATGTGCCGTGTGGCTCACCTGTTCTGTTCCCTAGGAATCCTTTGTCTTCTTAACAAAAGTCAGTGTTGTGGTTTGCTCTTTACTAGCGGTCAGTATTAAGCCCCGGACACATTGAAAGTGACTAGCAGCGATGACGCGATGAGAGACAGTTGCAAGGCAATGTGATTCAGCGACTTGACGCGAAGTAACTGTCGACAACGCGAAGTGGGCGGGATTAACCAACGAGAGTTAAGGATACCATTTACTGACAGATTGACTGAAACATTTCTAGTGGGAATTATACGAGAGGGATACCTAGGCAACCAGAGCCTGGAATGTAAACAAGCGACTAACGTTCAGCGACAAAGTGATGGGCTTGTAGTGTGTCCGGGGCTTAAGTCTGTATTCTCTTTATGGTACTAACGATAGGGCTGTATCTTACCACTTGGCTTATTGATCGCACATATCAACGATCTGAACATAAAAACTGTCAATACTCTACAGCTGCGTTAGAACCACAACACTGTTTCATCAGCTCCGTCAATACTGGCTCAGTGCTATGGGAGGCCCACTTGTTCATGGGCAACTTGAAGATGGGGGCAGTTCATTCCCGATCTGAAGAGCAACTTATCCCTTGTTCCGTCTGTTTGAATGTTTCATCACTGAGAGACGATGACCCATAACAAGAATTGACGAATTGAAGCTACGTTTGAACTTGTGGACTCCTTAATAACAAATCATTGAAATAAAAAATAGGCAAAACAAAAAGAAAATGATTTACAAAAAGACCATATAGACCTATAATAAAATCAGTAAAGGTATTAAAAAAATGTATTAAAAAAGTTGCCTCTTAATAATGTCAGGAAAACACAGCGAACACGTCTAATAAAACAATAAAGCAAATCAATGCCATTTATTGTATTTGGTGCATGCTGCGTAACCCTGATCCAGGCTATTTTGTGTTCCTTATTTCACAATGGCTGGCTATGAGGTCACAGATATCATCATAGAGACGACGTTGTGGGTTCCAGGAGAGCATCTCTGAGCAAGATAGCTGATTTTTAGAAGATTACAGTCTGATATTCAGCAGCCACAGCATTTATTGCACGTTTGTCAGTTATTGTGTACAGAATGCACAGGCTCACAAATGCAGAACGCATTAAAACAGTTGTGGTTCTCCACAGCCAATAAAAAGCAGAAGAAGCAGAAGTATGAGCATTTGCTCATATTGGCCGGGCCCGCTACCAACACTATAATCGGGCCCCTTTTGCTCTAGTTCTCTCAGTTTGCCTCGTATTCCCCTAGAACTGACAAAATGGAAATGCAAAGAGGGTTCACGACCACCAGTGTAATATTATAAATGAAAGACAAGGGCCCTGCCAGGCGCAAAGAGTTCAGCCCATGCAGACAATAATAACAGCGTTAAATGAGGAGGGACATTAAGGGACGTTTACAGCTTGAAGGCTACAGCGACACGGAGCCAGCCATGGCCTAATTACTTAGCAACATCAGTGACATGCAGAGAGGGGATCTCTGTAGGTATAAGCTATGTGACTGTTGCAATACACCGGGAAGAAAATACATCCATGTTTTCGGTGGAAAACTAGGTCTAATATTAGGAACATTATCACAGATGTACCTAGTCACCTGTAGACTGTTTGGCTTAATACTCTCTCTGCGAAAATGGTTTTCCGTTTATAGCCAAAAAGCTATTACAGAAGCAGAAA
This sequence comes from Speoplatyrhinus poulsoni, assembly GCA_025447795.1. Classification (NCBI taxonomy): domain Eukaryota; kingdom Metazoa; phylum Chordata; class Actinopteri; order Percopsiformes; family Amblyopsidae; genus Speoplatyrhinus; species Speoplatyrhinus poulsoni. The sequence goes on from JAOEGT010072204.1 coordinate 14,629, forward strand.
CAGCGGCAGGTGATTTTCTCAGACTTCTCGCACAACAATAACAACATATTAGAGAAGCTCTTGGATCAGGGAGACGTTCTGCTCCTGCCTTCGTCCTCTGCGTGATTGAGAGGATTTAATAACGTGCAGAGTCCAGCAACTTGAAGCATCCCCATGGTATAGTCCAGGGGGCCAGCCGGAGGTGGTAGCCTATAGCAGTGTGGTCCTCAACGTGGGGGTCGGGACCCTCCGGGGATGGGGTCACGAGACACAGTGGAGGGGATCACAACAACATTTTAATTTGATAAGAAATAGCAAATTATTGTTATTATTGTTAGTAGTGATACATTCCTTTGATGTATTCGGCTACTAGCCTATATTAAAACACTATCACATAATAGTATGGCTGTTATGCTTCACCAAACATGTCCTTGCATTTCACTAATTTACCGTTCTCTGTACGTGCTGAAAACATAATCAAGTGCTTATACACAACCCTGGCTCTGTAAAAAGGAGCACAAACAAAGTCGCAAATGCCGCTCACAACAACAATGCCTCTTGGCTTTGCAATGTGTGGCGGGCGGAGCTTTTGAGGGAGTTTGTTTTGATTTGAGGTCAAAGCTATCAAGCGTTCTGGAGAATGACTGACCCTGCCTTTAACATATAATCACCAAGCTTATTATCACACAGCTGCTGATCATACAACACTGCGTGAGCCAGGCAATACTGCAAAGGAATTCTCTCCAGTAAAGCTACAGTAGGGTTCAAGTGGGCAACATGAATAGGAAGCGCTTGTGTCCCATGGTAGCAATGTGACACGCTACATTACTGTGTCTAAGCTAATGTGGCTAATGTTGAGCTCCTATACAGTTCACTGCACGGCCGTCCCACCCAAGGCTAAAACTGCATGCACCGCACCACAGCATACCCAAACCAAGGTTGTTCGCAGACTCAAACAGCTTTTCAAAGACTATATGGCTCCTAGCTCCACCGATCCCCTTACCGCCCCATCCTACAACCATTCATTCTGCCGACCCGCACTCCAGTCAACGGTTCACAACCGGGATGAATATAAATGACTTGCCTTGTACACTTACAAGCCTACAAGCAGAGAAACGAGCATGACCGTGGCACAACCTATGCAAACACGCGCGCAGGGAAGCTAAGGCGCTCAGTAAACAAGTGGCGCTTTCCGAGGGTCCTCTGCGTGTCACGCCATCGGAGCCCTCGGGGTTCCTCGGGGGGCAATACAAGTGATCAGGAGCAGGACAAGTGGCATTCATGTTGTCTGATGAGGTAATCTGCGTGTCATCGTTTTGTTTAACTTGGGGAAGGGAGGCGGGTGAGGGTGGGTGAGAATAGCCGAAAACTCAACGCCCGAGAGAA
>JAOEGT010072215.1:0-15992 GCA_025447795.1 Speoplatyrhinus poulsoni
CGGACATATGACATTCCGCGGTTCGCTCCCTCTGCTGCTAGTCTGCTGAAATGCCTTAGGACAGCAGGAGGGTTAAAAAGCCAATACACAAAAACAAACGGCACGCCCATTAGTGGCCAGCGAAAGGGAGAAAGTGAATGCAGGCGAAATTGCGAAAATGCATCTTCCATGTGGAGGCAGGCATGCGAGCATGTGGTGGTGGTTTTGGAAAATATAGTGGTGGTTAGTGTCTCAGTGTCAAACGTACAGAAACACCCAGAATTAAGTCAATGAGATGAATGTGACACCTCTCTCCCTGTGTAACTTTATAAACCTATTGTGTTATATCAACACTGCGCCGGTCACTTCAGCACTCGTGATTTTGCTGTGTATGTGCGTGTGGTAGTTAGTATACATGTCAAAATGTACTAAACACAATTACATTTGTGTTTTTTTGTCAAATTCCAGGACTTGTAAGTAGAGCTGTAGCTTTCCTTTCTACTGTTGTGTATTGTATTCTCACTTTAACATGTCTGTGTCTCCACCATTGGTTTATCCAGTTTTGATAAATTGTCTCAACACAAGTCTGCTAACAGAGGCCTTGTTATCTTGAAACATTGGAGGCTTAGCATCACCCAAAAATCGAAATTTTCAACCCATAATTGCACTATTTCCACATTTTTAAAAAGTAAAATTAATTTAAGACGTGTGATACTGTTCTCTAATAAAAGGAACCAGTGTGTCCCTACTGGTTTCCAAGCTAATTGATGTGCATGTGGTGTGAAGGTGTTCATTCATGTTTACTTCTGCACACCTTCATCACACAGATTCATCAACATTCACCTCATTACTACATTTGGAAACAGGCGTATTAAGGAGTATTAAATCACAGCTCTCATCACAGCTATCTAACCTCTTAGTATTTAAATCTAAAAGCTGAAGTTTGCTTCATGCGAGATTCAATGTTTTGGGCTGGCTTTAAACAACTATCATATTACTTTCATGGCTTTAATGCATTATTGGAACAATTTTGTATTACAGTGTTCTAATTTTTGTAAAAAAGCCCACTTTATATATACAGTACAGTATATTCTTTTAGATCTGGAGCTAATCATAAAACATTTGGGGCCATAGCCTTGGACTAAAAAGCAGACAGAGGCCTACTATAGTTAAGCCTGTCTGCTTTTGTTTTTCCAAAATGATACCCTGTTTGACATTGCTTCTCCTGTGATATGTCTTGTGCAGTACGATATTCAGTTTTTATGTACAATTTTATATTAAAAAATAATATATACTGAATTTTTTTATGAAGACATAATACGCTCACAGACTAAACTGGTTTGTCTTACAAATTACAGTAAAACCAGGAGAGTGGATGAACGGCTACTGAAAATATATAGTAAAAGTTTGAGGAGGAGGGAATGCCACAGACAGTGTAAGAGATAGAGACCTCAAAAATAGACAAACACATCTGGTGAGGGCATTCAATCAACAGTAAATCTGTCACAGTGAAATGGAAACGATCTATCAGGGTCTTATCTACTAACTGGTTCCAGGCTGTGCAAATCAAAGTGTAATTATAAGAAGGACGTCATTGTCTTAATAGTCCGCAATTGTCTAGGTACAATAACAAGTCAACCCTACAGCGTTGTTAGGTGTTGACTATGAGCAGCTTCCACATGAACAGCTGGCAAGCCTTGTTTTAGCAGCAGAAAGTGAACAGAGGATATTAGAATTGATTAGCGCTCACTTACAGCCACTTTGCCACTGATGCATGTGCATTCAAGTTGAGTGGATGATTTGTATGAGCAAGTGATTTTGAATCATGTCGATGCTGGTACCTGCTGACACCTTATTTGTTGAGATGTTAAAAACCTCAAATAGTAGTTGTAGTAATAGTCCAGTACGCAGACATTTATTATTTTGATTGTTTGTTTCTTTGTTTGAAGCTCCGACGTGCACTCATCTCTACTCATCTCATTAGCACACAGCTGGCCACGTTTTCATGCACAGTTGTATTTCTAAATGTAGCAATCATTTATTTATCATGAATTAATAACGTATGTGTGAGTAACTTATGTGTGAGCTGGGTCAGTAATTTGGGGTAATGGGTGGACAATAATGACATTGAACAATGTACCTTATAATTTTCACTTTGCAAGATACAATTATTGCAAACTTCAAGGCTTTCATGGTTGAACAGCAGGCTGAATATAATATTATTGGACCACCTCTTTCAGACAATAGCATTAACATTTGTTACTTATTTTTCATTCCCCAAAATACCACATACATTTTTCCAATAACGGTGATATGATTTTTAAACACATTTCTAGTATTTCGCTAGGCTATATATTTGTCACTTACTGAAGTTCAGGGCGTAGCCACCAGTTCATTGTATTCAAGCCGTGCAGTGAGAATAGAACACAATTGTCTACGTCACGTGCGTGATGCCGTGCACGACATGCAGCCAGTGCTCAGCAGTACTGGGCTTTTAACATGCAAAAATGTTGATTAACTCTCTCACCCAACAGCAAATTTAACAGAAAGGATTAATATTGTCTGTCTCCTCCGCTATTACAGACAGGTCTTCTTTACTTAAAGTAACGGTTACACATACAGTGCTAACCAGATTGTATGTTTGTATAAAGGTTTTATACCTTTTATACAAATAAAAGGTGAACATTAATTTCTACCTTTTTTATTTCTAAAATATGAGTTTTATATTAGGAGGTTTCATAGACTTAGCTAATTCATTTTTCAGAAGTTTGAGGATTTGATATTGTTCATATCAATATCGGAATAATGTCATATCGACCTAAATTACGAAATATATTGTGATATCAATTTTGGCTATGCCATCCAGCCCTACATACATTCAGATACCGCAGAGTGATTTGGTTGATTTTGTAAGCACAAGCTGGCAGACACCAATATTTTATTTTCTCAGCTCACTGAGGCAAATTTGTAAACCATATGGAGGTTCTGCACCAAGTCTTATGTATACAAAGCAGAAGACTGAGCTATTTATTGTCAGAGACTGCCTTGGCCTGACGTGTCTAGTAAGAGGTAAATGGGAAATACATTAGCATATTTTGTGGTGTTCTGTTGGATGATTGACAGGCTTGCACCTGTTGAGGAATGTGTGGCAAAAAAATAGATGTGCACCAAGTGGCATTTCAGAGTTACATCTGGATCAGTAAAATGCTACAGTATAGGGTGGTGAACTCTAAACTTTAAAAGGTACACTTTAAAAGCTACACTGTTATATCACACCCAGAGCTCAAATGTTCAGCCCTAGCTAAGAATGTACAGTATTAAAGTATATATTTAAAGCCACTGGACAGTTGTGTGGGTAGAGGTAGAGAATGTGGTGAGCCTATGAGAGCTTTACTGTAGGACTAGACAGGAATGTAATGTGTGTTGGGAATACACTGTATGAGTTTCACACCAAAACAACAATGCTTTTTAACACTTTTTCCAACCACATGGCTTATTACAGACACAAATCAAGGACAACCCCTTTAATGTTCAAAATAAATTTTCTGGATTTTCTTTTTTTTTGTTTGCATTTAATAAACAGCAGGGTTCCCATGGGATTCCTGAAATATAATGGAATTGAAAAAAATATATTCCAGACATGGAATAGAATATCAGGGGATTTTATTGCAGTATGTTTAAATTGTTAACAACGCAACGCTAATGTGCACACTAATGTTAATAAATGCTACAGTGTCAGCGATGTGCAGAGCATGTTTCTTTCCCAAGCAAAAGACACAAAATAGGACAGAAGAGTGAAGCATGCCTATGTTATTTGACTCGGCAAGAATATAATTAAGTGAGTAAAGTTTATGCAGGATAATTTGAAACAATACATACTTCCTGAGAGCATTACCTACAGTACAGTAAAAATCAAGCATTTCCTTGTGTATTCATTACATGCAATAATGAGCTATCAACAACATTTAGATGCATGCCTCAGATGTCAACACAGAGAGCATAATACACTCTCTAAAAAATGTATTTACCTGAAATCATAAAATTAAATAGTTTCAGTTATATTTCGGTATAGACTATGTGTAGCCTATGATTTCAAGTAATTCCATTTTAACATGTCTCGATTGTATATTGATTATTTATCTACAACCAGGAGATAATACTTGCACTGAAATTGCATGCCCATAAACCTGTGATAACTCCGTAGCCTTGCCGTAACAGTCAATGACCGAAGTCTTCATTCTAAGACCCCAAAGGCTTTCTAACGCTTCAAAAATTGACGAGAAAGGCCATTGACCAAGCTGCAATTTTTGAGAATGTGTTGTTACTCGCACTAGTATGTGAGTGGCAGGCGCTCTATTATTGAAGCATTGACGCTCTCCCCTGTTCCTGCAGCATTACAGCATTTCTGAATATATTCTACACAGAATGAGCGTTGAATTGTGATTGACTTGTTTATTTGCAAGATGCTGCTTCTGCCCATGGGGGGCAAGGAATCAATTAGTTAGGATTAGAGAACGCACGTTCCAATCAAACAAACGGAGACCAGAATATGTGTTTGCCTGCGTTCCACCAAATCATTTGCTATGCTATGCTAAACCTTTTTCTTGCTAGTGTAGCAAATAGATATGCTTAATCCTTCCTTATTTCAAGAGTGGAGTGTGACATGAAAATCCTGCTGGAATTGCACGTAATGCAGTCTGGTAAATCTATGATAAACCTTCTAACGATGTAATTCAGTCTTAAGTAATACAGTAAGCATCCAAAATGTATCATTCCCGTTTCATTCTGAATTAGAAAAGCATTCATTTAAATACTGATGGATTTTTCTGTACCCTATTGTCACCATTATCATGTCAACACGCATGCTGGGCAGAGCATGATGGACATTTCTCAGTATAATGTAACATTTGTAAACATGAATAACAGGTAATCGATTAACCCAAGATGTTCGTATTGGCCAGCTGTAGGAGGAGGGGTAGAGAACAGTGTAAGCTGGCCTGTGAGAGCTGTAGCGTATTGAGTATAGAGGAAAGTCAGTACTCATGGGAGGGGCATGTATTTTATGAGTTTATGTGAAAGAGAGAGAGAGTGAGAGAGAGAGTCCAGACCAGACATACAGATAGACAGACAGACAGAGAGGACTGGAGTACATCTTGAAAGGTACCAACCAAACTCTGTAAACCAAATTAATCAAAAGATTTGTTAAGTATATACATATTTTATAGTTACATACGGTTACAGCCATATGTCAATTTATGTTAGTGCTGTTACTGCCGGTGCTCAAAACACTTTAATATCAAATCATTGTAGATTTTGTCCTGACTCGCAACGTGTCCCAATGTAGAGTGGTCAAAGGCACAGTAGCCCATATCTTATCTATTTTGAAGCAGGCAGTTTCTAAATGACCAGCAAAAGCAAAATGACTAGTAGCCCACAAACGACTATCCAGCTGGCTCAAACGGCTATCTAGCTGGCCCACTTCCACACACATTTTCAACATCAAATTGCAAATATGCTAATACAAAATATCTTTAATGTGACACCATTCAAGCAGATGTCTACACATTTATCACTATGTCGTAAACAGTACGCACAGTATACCTACTGGCTTCATCCCTACTAATAAGGTTGTGGGTTTGCTGGTAACTGATAAGTGGACTTGATTTTCATTTCTATGTGGGAAGAGGGTCAGCCAATTTGATAGCACTGCATCATTAGCTAATGCCCTTACACCGAGCACCTGGTGCACGTGGTTGGTCAGGCCCCACAGATCCTAGTTCTGTCTTTTCTGGTAGCATGAGATCAAATCCAGCCCAAAGCATAAGTTGAAGATTGCTCTAATGTAATATTAATTATATAAGCTTGTTGTAAGTGTTGGAGACATTTGTGTGCGGATCACAAAACAGGGTGAAGTTTGTCTCACAATTACGTAATCAGAAGGAGTGAATCGTTATATATCAGGTGATTCACAATTGCATATTAAACACTTCACACACAGAAGTAAAAATGTACAACTTAACATTTCATGATAAATGCACACCCAAAGTATAAAATAATTTTATGAATGAAAAACAATGTATTTACAGAGTCAGAGAGAGATTAATCACAAGTCACATGTAAGACATTTTGCATTTGTTGATAGCAAATTACATTTGTAAATCATAAATCTTTTGTAGATCATGTACTTGCATTTACAAATATTTTTGAGACATTTGTCTCTCCATAACGGGGTTATTGTGATATGTATGTGCAGTGGGTGTGTTTCCCTGAACAAATGAGGATTGCGTTCTCATTGCACACCTGCGTAATCGTGCAACTCAAGTGCGTGCGGGAGTTCCATGGCCATAACTTATAAGCGTTGGTGAGAATGCACATACATATTATGAATGTGTTTCGCATGACGCCTGACCTGTTTTCTCTAAAAATACCACTTGCCGCAAAGAGTGAGCGCATTCATCATAGATGGTCCGTTGTATATAGGCACGCATATACTGAGCAGTGAGTGACACGCTAATGGCCCCATTATTCACTCTTGTCACAATGTGTCCCTATTGTGACTTAATATAGGCTACTGCTTCATCTTCATCATACCAGTATTTGTCTTCCGCTGACTAGTGTGTCTATCCTTCTCCATATGTTTCTCTGTCTGTCATGACCATTGTGAGTTAGTGATGGTAAATGTTAAGTTAGATGGATGTAACGCAAGAGCAGTCCCTTTGTTATAATTTACTCAACACCAAATGTTACCTATAGCAAACCAAATCCAATAATGACTTATGATGTTAGTAATTTTTGTATCAAATGATGTCAGATGTATTATCTGTTCTTTCAGTAAAAAACAAATACATATATATATAAATACCCCCCCCCCCCCCCCCCCCCCCTTCAAATCGGGGAGTCTATATAAATGACCCACTGTGGAAATTCACAAGTTCAAACACATGGCGTCACTAATTCCATTGGAACATTTAATAATATTCTCAAGATAATGTTTACGTGTGAATTTCTTTTAGTGCAATTTTAAGAGCATGGTATCCGGATAGGCTATGTGAATCACAACAATATTGGTCAAGGAAAATCTTGACATTACATGTTCATATTATCACCCCATGCCTTGTCAAGACACAAAGTTTGCTTTGGCAGCCTATTACTGAGCCTGCTGTGCCCAAGACGTCATCATCGCTCTGATAAAATGCCCAGTCACCTGGAATGTGAGAGCCACGAGAGCCATGTGCATGCACAAATGCACTAAACGCTGATGCAGGAGTGATTAGATTTTATTTACACGCATAAAATGGAAAAAAAGTGTCATAGCAAGTCTACGAGTGTGCGCACGAACAAATTAGCCGATTTTCCTCCCGCTTTCACGCGCGCGCGGTCGCGCGCATTATTATTCCTAATTTCCAATAGGCTACTCACACACCCCCACTTTCTCCTCCCCTCTCTTTCTCTCTGACAATATTTTGCTCTTCGTTCATATCTGAAGCAATATCGAGCGAGTGCTGGTTGGCAGGAGGAGGAGGAGAGGACGCTCGTGTGTCCGCGACGTGTAGGCTATTATCCGCGCGCCGCCGCAGCTATGCGTTCCGTCAAGAATTTCGGCACCGGGCGCGACGACGAGGACACCACGAGCGCTCCGCGATGGGCATCAAGCACCGTGGCTTCGTCGTGCCGCTAGCGTAGAAGTGGGCGAGTCGAGGTAGCGAGCGGAGCCCGCGGTGCGTCCCTCCCGACGCCTCGAACCGGCGCACGGCAGCGTGTGTTTAAGTGGATCAGTTAAATGTTCGTTCCCAAACCGCTGTCGAACATGCTTTACTTTCAGCTGGTGATCATGGCCGGGACCGTCATGCTGGCGTACTACTTCGAGTATACGGACACATTCAACGTGAACGTCCAGGGCTTTTTCTGCTATGATAGCGCCTACACCAAGCCATACCTCGGACCGGAGGAGAGCAGCGCCGTCCCACCCATTCTCCTGTACGCGGTGGTCGCAGGTGTGCCCACGCTATTGGTAAGTCCATCACAAAAATAAAAAAAAATAATTGAACCGTCTTGTGTCCCAATGAACCACATGGCATCGCAGTTGATCGCCTTATTTGAATTGAACTATTATGCTCCCTATTAGACTAAGTCACTAGAACATTAAATGCATATAGGCATAGTGTTACTGTTGGTTATTAACAGCTTTGTGTAGCAAGTTTACAGATATGAAGAGCCTATAATTAGTCCTAGTGTCCACCTATGGTAACTGTTTTGAATGCATCTTAAAAACACTAGTAATGTGGACATGCTCTTTCTACCTCAATATCTTTTAGTGTATCTCTCCACACTCTAAGTGAGGACCACTAATGCAAACACTGCATATGTGGTGCTAGGTTAGTCGATTTCTCTGCTTACTTCCACACAGCTCTTTCCATGCAAACAAATATGAAATAGAGATCACTACAATTAATTGAACTGAGTCCAGGCATCATGGCACAGCAGTCTCAAAAATAAATAACAAATTACATTTAACACGATTTAGTAGCACGATTTATGTCTATATTTTCTGCTTCTCTTTGATTGCAGCCTTCATTACAGGGCATACTGCATTTTGATGTAATTAAGTATGTGATGTTCTCATGCAGGCAGCCATGGTGTCCTGCATTTAGTTTGGAGTGTGGAGTGTAATAATGTGGTTTGTTTCACAACAGATTGAGTTATGTGCATACAGGTATAATCAATATTAGTATAGCCACAATACAATATACATTTTAAACATGCAAAAATAATAATGTAATAGCATGGCAATAAGCTTACAGACAGCTACAGTATACAATTTGGGGATACAGTTTATTGTACATTTCTGTAAGTACAATTTGCTGAAGGATTGCTTCACTTTAATTCAATCAAGACCATTTTATAGATGGGCACATCAGCGTTAAGATAGTAAAAATACTAGAATAATCCTCACTGATTTCTTTAAAAGTTTCCGAATATTTTCCCGGGAACCAACCTGCAACCTGTATACGCTCTTATAAAAAATGGCGACCATTCATTTCATGAAGACGTGCTCAAAAGCACATATGATGTACTGTATGTTAAGGCACTGACTTTTTTTGCATCAACAGTTTATGAACTTTAGACATTATGTGCTGTATGCGTGATGAATCTGGATGGATGAATTATACTCAGAGCACTCTCTCAATGAAAAGCTCTGAATTTGAAGGGGAAAGTATTGTTTTTGTTGTGTTTTCATTAATTTGTAACAAGCTTGTGAAAGCACTATACCAGGCTATTATTGAATCTATCCATCCATCCATCTTCACCTGCTTATCCAGAGGCCGCGGGGGCAGCAGCTCCAGCAGGGGACCCCAAACCTCCCTTTCCCGAGCCACATTAGGGAGCTCTGACTGGGAGAATCCCGAGGTGTTCCCAGGCCAGTGTGGAGATATAATCTCTCCACCTAGTCCCCCTAGTCTTGAGCCACCCTCCTGAGAAAACCCATTTCGGCCGCTTGTACCTGTGATCTTGCCTTCCGGCTCAGCTCTCTTTTCTTCACCACCGTGTGATAAAGCGATTGCTATACCGCTCCCGCTGCTCCAGTTCTCGGGCCAATCTCCTGCTCCATAGTCCCCTTGCTTGCAAACAAGACCCAGAGGAACTTAAGCTCCTTCACTTGGGGTAAGGACTCATTCCCTACCTGGAGTAGGCATTCCATCGGTTTCTGGCTGAGAACCGTGACCTCAGATTTAACGGTGCTAATCCTCATCCCAGCCGCTTCACACTCGGCTGCGAACCGATCCAGTGAGTGCTGGAGGTCACAGGCCGATGATGCCATCAGGCCCACATCATCTGCAAAATGCAGCGATGAGATCCCCAGGCTACCGAAACGCAACCCTTCCCCACCACGACTTCGCCTCGATATCCTGTCCATGAATATCACAAACAGGAAGGGTGACAAAGCACAGCCCTGGCAGAGACCAACCCCCACCTGAAACGAGTCCGACTTACTGCCGAGAATCCGTACACAGCTCTCGCTTTGTACATACAGGGATTGGATTGCCTTTAAAAGGGACCCCTTCACCCCATACTCCCGCAGAACCTCCCACAGTATCTCTCGAGGAACCCGGTCATACGCCTTCTCCAGATCCACAAAACACATGGAAGGGCATACTCCCAGGCCCCCTCCAGGATCCTTGCAAAAGTAAAGAGCTGGTTCGCTGTTCCACGACCAGGACGGATCAAATTGTGTCAATCGAACTACAGCTCTCGAGGTGTCGATAGAATCATATTTTGTGGTGACTACGTCATAAACGGCAGAAGATGCAGTCAAATAGGCGTATTAGAAAGGCATATCTATCTAATCTTGCTGTAGAAAAACAGTATACCTAAGTGTTTTGAAAATGTAACATCGTTGTAAAAGTAGGCCTACTTTTAAATGTAGTCAATTTCTCACTAGGCCTATATAAGTAGACTGTAGTTGCACATGTAGCCTATATGCCTTCAATTTACTCAGTTATAGGATCAAAACAGATGTCTGTTATTCTAATCTTAATCAAGTAGTGCTTTTGTTGCAGTTATTAAATGAACAACTCATCGCTAGAGTTTAGAACCCGCGTTATTGAGTGAGAATGTCGATCACGATCACGCACATCCAATTGAGCCACTGACACGCTGCTGTAAATCATACTGTATACGTCGGCCATATAGTAGGCTACAAGTATGAATAGTATAAATGTTTAGGCTACACAAAGCATATTGCACTGAATACAATGTATTTAGTATAGTTAGAATAGTTAAAATTCCTTCTAGAACTAAAACAAAAGGAGAATGCATTACATTCTGGTGGTGCTTAGTTATGCCAATAACAAGGCTTTAACCCGCAACTTTCATGTTGAGAGGCCAACAAACAAACCACTGTACTAATTGCCTGGCCTTAAACTGACATCTTATTCTTATTATATTAAAAATTTTTTCATTATAGTTCTTTATTATTATGATTCGATTATTTTAATGTTTTAGTTTACAATTATGATCGTTTCTGATGTTAGCTTATATGAATAGGCCTACTCATATTGTTATTATTGTTATAGTTGTTGTTATAGCCTATTTAAGCTCATGAGCAGGTTGTATCAATAACCTAGATAATCATTGTATAATTTCATATAATGACAACTGTCCTAGACTATTGAATTCAGGCATAACATAACAAAGATTGTGTGTGTTTGCACATTTCCCGCTGTAAAAGTCAGACACACAAGTCGAACACATCTGGAAACATTGTAGTTCGAACTACGGTGGTTGAAACCAGCATAGTTTAAACCATTGTCGTACTAACAAAGTTCGACTCTTTTGGGAAACAGTCGTACATCGGATGTTCGTTAGTTCAACGATGCATAGTACGATGTAAATTCAATGCTAGCTAGCTTCGTCATTGTATGGGAAACGCACCCCAGATTAGTACAGTACTGTATACAGATACAGTTTGTAGAGTATAATTGGCTAAATAACTAGCCGACCTCATTGAAATGCAATACATTATGTCTTTAGGCTCTGGTTTTAAACCAAGGAATGCTTTTTGCTAGAAATGCTATCACTTGATACATTTGTTTTATATCCATCTGTTATCATGGCACATCTCTGCTTTTACTTTGCCAAGGCATTTTATTTACTTAACACCATACCACAGGAGCAAACCAAAGATGAGACATTCATTTTAGCACTAAATATATAATACATTCTGCTTCATGCCAAGTTTATTCTAGCTAATGAAAGAAAACAAGTTGAACCGTGTCTGTTCCTTATTACAGGCATACTGTAGAGGTGGTCACTAGTGATGCGCGGGTCGGGAAGGTTCAGATAAGATTATCAGAAAATGTTGCAGGTGCGGGTGGGTCGGGTTAAAACGAGGCAAAGCAGTGTTACGACCAAGTAATAAATATCTACTGAATCATTGCGTGTGAGTGGGAATTCTCCAATCCTTGCTCTCTCAAGCACACACACACACACACACACACACGCTCTATGGCACAGACGATGCACTGAAGCAGCGGTGCAGTTCCTCTCATGCCCTGGCTGTCAATAGACTAATCTGCATTAGACTAACCTGTATTAGCCATACCAAACTATGAAGTTGGTTTGGCCTGCGTAAACTTTGTTCATGTAGTGGCAGACACGCTACTGCCTATAGGCTATGCAAAATCATGTATTATGCTAGCGTAGCGTATTGCTAACACATAAACGAAACAATTACAAAAAAAGTTTAGTTTAGCAAGGCTACTGCTCACTCACTTTGCTGTAGTCTGCCGTAGCTCCATAGACATTAGGCATATGTATGTATATCCGTGTATATGTATTGATATGTGTGGATCAGACCTTTAGGGGAATAATACATGCATATACATACAGAGGCTTTTATATCACCAACTTAACCTTTTAACTTTTTTTGTTGGGCGATATATTGTCCCAGTTATAATTTTGATAAACCATATAATTGTCAATTTAAGAGCATTTAATGCCACTGATATAATGATAATATAATCGCATAATAATGCATGCTGCAGGGTTGGCGAGTGCAGGGACAGACTGAGAACACACACTGGTGGAGGTGAATGCACGAACAGCCGCTCGGCGTTTAATAACAACGAACACAAAACAAACAGGCGTGTCTCGTAAACTAACAAAGTGCTCACAGGCAAAACATGCAAACAATAACCTACAAAAACACCAAAGAAAAAATAAATGCTGGCTGTGAATTACGTTCTGAAGTTCTACGCTAGCGACTATGGGACGAAAAAATCCCAATAAGTGCCATTTTGTTCAGAAACTTCATCCAGTATTTAGATGAAAGTGACCCAGATCATATATGTTTGCGAGATTGTTAAGCTACAGTATGGGTAAGTAGGGTGCCTTGTAATGCGAACCCAATATTATTATCATTACAAATGTCAACTTACTAATCATATTATATTTGTAATGATGCATTCCCTTGTTGTAAACTGGTAAGCTATAAACTTTGACCGGTAGGAGAATTTTTAATGCTGTTCGGCTATTGTCATTATTCACCAGTTTCATTGCTTGACTAATAGGCTATTAAACAAACCTTGAAGCGAATAACAAAAAATGCCGTATTTTAGCATTTATTCTTTTAAACGTAGTTGGCTGGAATTATGCAGTCGTCGGGAAAAACACCAGTCACTGTCTGCTCTCTGTGTGTGTGCGTGTGTGTGTGTGTGTGTGTGTGTAGCGCTGCCTGCTAGCAGTCAGACAAGAGCACAAGAGCAGCACAACATTATTGGTTTAGGTCAGCAACACGTGTGTAAATACAATATTCTTCAATAGTCTGAAAAAATTATTGCGTTAGTGCCATATATTGCATGATAAGTCAATATAGTATATCGTGACAGGCCTAATTCTGTCTACTGTTATAAACAGAACTATTTAATTACAATTCAAGTGTACTTCAGCTACAAGCCTGACTGCACTCACGACGCAATTTTGAAAAATGCTAAATGAAAGGAGCAAAGGGGGCCCCCCGATAACATAAAAATTTGAATGACATGATGTACATGTGTTTCAACTGTACATTTGTCAACAAGGGTCTTGGATGATTTTAAACAGAGATGGCGTGTACAGCCATTTTAAATGCATAAAATGTAGATTTTCTTTTTTATAATTAAAGGGAAATGTGTCAATGTTAACATCAGCATTGGTGTATCATCACAGTTCTCCTATTAATTTGTTTACAAAAAAATAAAAAATATATAAATATAACTTGCTTTTAACTACGCATACACGTACGCAAGATGGTTACCATGCGTATGGGGCGCGTATTCTGCATTCCTTTGTGTAGCTTGTGCTCATCCTCAGAAATTAACGCTAAGCGTTTGCATGATGCAATACAGCACCTGAATGTGGGGACAGTGTATCAGGATTGGACAGGCAGATCAACAGCAGTCTCTGAACAAAGAACAACAATGGCGGGAAGTTTCTAGAAGTTAGTAGAGCTAGTCCGTTATGACCTAACATCTATATGACGTCTCCATGCCGCCCCACATTTTGACATGTTGGTTGTTCGTGTCGACATGCAGAGGTAGTCATGGAAAATATTCCTGTTTCGGCCAGGGATGATTTGGCCCTGATCTGCCCCCTACTGGATATATTCTAAATCCTCCAAGCACATGCAAGGTACACAGGCAAGTATGTGAACAATGCCTTTCTGCGACACAGCCACTTTCTCTATATTTCTGTATTTGTTTATGGGAAGCACAACTGTACATGTATTCCCGCTCTGTAAAGCACTTTGAACTGCAATTCTGTATGAAAAGTGCTATATAAATAAAGATTATTATTATTATTGTTATTATTATTATTGTCTACGTGTATGTGTTGCACAAAAGCTAGTATATCAGGGCCTTAAGGCCTACTCATTAAATTTCATAAATTAGATGATAAAATATAATGAATTATAGACCAATGTTGAAGTAGGCAATAGGATAGCTGGATTATGAGACAATGGGTCCCTGAGCACAGACACTTGAAGGTCTCCCACCCTCCCAGCATGGACGCATACATGCAATTGAGTGACATCTGATGTGTGAAGGCAAGCGGCCCATAATGTAGAGACGCCCATTTACAGCACATACTAATAAGAACTAATAGCCTACATACAGCCGTAAAAGATATTAAGAGACCAATGCAGCAGCTTCTCAGATTTGTTAGATGTATACATTTAAATGTTATCCTTACATGTACTGAAATATATTTATACGTATATAATGTATATATGTTATATTGCTTTTAAAAACCTTGCATCTATGTCTACAGCTCAGATGATACTTGTTAAGATTTCTGTATTATATGACATGATTATAGATGTATATGACATCAGTGGAATTAATGAATAAAGACATTTTTGTTTTAATATTATAATTGCACAGTTGAGTAGCTGGTTATAATTGATTAACACAAATTATGTATTGTCTACAGGAAAGTCAGGTTTTTGCTTTGGTCCGAGTGACTGAATTTAACAGTGCTGTGGATTTGGCCTGACACAATAACCAAAGGCAAAGCGTGGGACATTATGAACTGAAATAATGAGAATTACAGTATTACTTCAGTTATATTAGATATTCTTGTTCTGACCTTCATGAGGTTAAGTCTCTGGGCTCTTCCTAATGTATGACCACACGTATGCAAATTGTAATTTTTCTGAATGTCTCATAAATCAGGATTCTGGTCAATATTTTAGCTTTAGGGGCTAAGAAATATGCAGGGTTTAATGCTTAAAAAGTAATAAGAGAATGTGGAATGGGTACAAACAGGGCTTTGCTAAGTCCACGCGAGACTCACCCAGTGAGTGAGTCACCACTTAATAATACAGAAGCTGATTATTATCCAATAAATAAAAAAATATATAGTCCAATAAATCTCAAAGAAGAAATGTACAGTGGAATATGAAAATTCATTCATGGCAAACAGTGCAATATGGTAATTCACTTGACTGGCTCACATGACGTGCTGTACGACGACAGTAATCATTTAGGTGTTATGGTATCCAACACTCAGCTAATATAGTCCATGGGATTCCATCCCCAACTTGCATGGCCAACCTGTAAGCAATGAATACAGGGGTTTAAAACATTGAATACAGAAGGTGATGCAGCTTGCATCCCCAAATTCAAAGTAAACATAGTTTACCGACTATGTTTTATTTAGTTTTATTTCAAATATTTTCCATAGGAAAGTAATAAGGAAAGCAATATGGTCATTTTATGCTGATTTGTCAAATGGATTTGACAAAGCATCACCTTATGTTTTCTACGTTTTCCATCCACCTTGTGGGCAAATGTTGCCTGTAAATCAAGATGCTTTTTCTTCTTCTTGCTGTAGTGTGTCCTGTGTAGCAGACTTGCCTTGGAATCTGTTGTCACTGCAAATCCAAATAGCTTCTATTGTTAAGCTTTTGCGCAGGTGAGTGTAACCCCCCACAGGGACAGGCTTTAGACAATAGGATGTTATGTCAATAGTTT
>JAOEGT010072226.1:0-15992 GCA_025447795.1 Speoplatyrhinus poulsoni
ATATAGGGTGGGGATTTTCTGAACAAAATTTTAAGCAAAGTTTCATACCTTTAACGATACATTTTGCAAACTTACACACAGGTGAATATTTCGTGGCAATACAGAATGCTTGAGATCCTTATTGCCATAGGTGTAGATTCCATCAATATTTAGAACAAGAGTATTTGTTGTTGATGAAAATGACGACAAAATGTGTAGTAGACTATTATGTCAGATATTTAAGCCTATATCATCTCAAAACATGTTTTGAATATGCAGAAGGTTTAGAGCATGACCGTATGAGCTATTGAATTAATACATTAATTAAAATTAATTAATTGACAGTTGACATTAATATGTCACATGCATATTTACTTTCCATGCTTATTGCATTATTTTATTTTAAATCTCTTCAATAATTTTATATTTTGCTTTAGAGACATTTCCATCAGAAACGTGTGTATATAAATTTACCAGAATGCAGGAAGTAAAAAAGGCTGACTAGAGTACGGCTATATTAAACCCCCAGACAGCAAAAGTATGTTTATATTTATTCAGTATACGTTGGCAGGATTGGATGTGCATCATTTTGAAAATGTATTTCAGAGCTGAAGACAAATTCTGGAAGATAACTTGTTCATGTTGGTAGTAGAGATTTATAGTCCTAAATGGACAAATTTGTCTACTCTCGTTAGTCTCTCTCATTAGTAATGGGTTTTATGTATATGTCAGAGGTGTAATGGATGTATTATTAGTAACTCCATCATGAAGTCTCTTGATGAGGGACAGTGCCTGAGGGTGGCACCGTGGCACAGGACTCTTCATTGGGTAGATGGAGCCTAGCATGTGAGCATCAGCAGCAGCTACACAACACTGAGCCCAGCAGTCATCCAATGTTTCTGTATTGTGTTCTCTGGTTCATAGCTGATATTATTGATTCAGAAGTGTTTTTACTATAGCCTCTATATGGTACTGGGAATAAAAGTATTTGATGTAGACAGACCAACCTTCACATTTTATTGGCAATAATGATATTGCCCTAAAAACAAGTATTTTCTAGCCCAGTATGAGTACTAGAACTCTCTGAACTAGAAAACCTCTTGTCAATGTTAATTTGGTGTCCTGTTTCTCACATAAACCGGAACTCTCGCGTTATGCTTGTTTCTATGATTTCATTGTGTAGCTTGATATGCTCTACTAAACCATTATCTCATAATGTTGTGCGGTATATTCAAAATGTTGTGTTTAAACAAAAAGAACGGGGCCTAATTGAACATTGTAAACTACGGTACACATTTTAACCTGCTGTATCCTCGTCAATGATCTTGTTTATAAAGTTTCTCAGTGGTTTTGTTAATAATACAAGTGTTTTTTTCTTATTCCTGTTGTTTGTGCATTGTCATAAAACATTTAAATATAATAATATAAAGTGAGGTGCTCCAGCTCTTCAGTATGTGAGGGTCTGCAGTTTTTAATGTAAATACTGTATCCTCTATGGTGGTGGATAACAAGACTAGCTGGTCAATTGGTTTAGACCCTTCAATGTTATTTAACCTGTGAGGAACAGGTTACTTTCCATACCACTGTGAAACTATGAAATTATTTGTGGTTCCAACACTGCTGGCAGAACTCTCCTGCATGCGTACAGTTCTTATAGGTGTGGAGTAGCCCATGTTTAATCTGGCAGTTGGGTTAGTGCAGTAAGGGCAGTCTCTCTCTCTCTCACTCTCTCTCTCTCTCTCTCTCTCTCTCTCTCTCTCTCTCTCTCTCTCTCCTCTAGGAAATGTTTTAATCCCATCTCACATCCCAGTTTCAACCTGAGAAGGGAAGGGTACTTTTTATTTTTTAGAAATGGGGCAGCAGAGGAGGAATCGGCACTAGGTAGAGCGGGTAGTGGGGGTTGTGGAGTATGAGAGTCCCTTTGTATCCCGGTGAAACTACAGGCCAGGCAGTTATGGGTATGGTTCCCTCATTGCCCTGGTCCCCCCCCCCCTCCGCTCCTGTTCAATGGCTCCCTTTGTCTTTCAAAGTATCACACAGCCGATTAAATAGAGGGAATTAGGAGTCAGGCCAAACCTGCAACACACACACACACACACACGCACGCATGCAGGTACAAACACATACATGTTCTAAGCATGTGCATAGGCCGGCACAACCAACACACATGACGTATCGTAAAGGTGTGAGTTCAGTGGGACTAGTTAATGGTCAACAAACTGGTTCTTTCTAGGGTGACATTGGCTGTTTGCTCCCGGTGACACATTCTCCACTTTCTGTTATAATGCAATGTTTCATAATACTGCCTCATGTAATGGGGTAGTATTGATGGCAAGAATGCATCAGGACAAATGTATTTGTACAAAAGCACAGCGAGAACAGCTTTATTTAGCGTGAGAGAAGATTATTAGTCGTCGTCACATGTCTAAACGTTTTGTTCCTGTTGTTAATTATTACACTTTGTGTTGCTATGCTCTGCTAGTTATGTAAAAGTGGAAAGCACAAAATAATGTAATGGCAACAACAATTAAAACATTTTCTTCACAAAAGAGCAGAACAGCGCATACATCAGAAAAGATACATAATATGAGTAATGGCCATGAAGAGGTGTTTCACCTTATTGGGATGTGAAATGTTTAGATGACACGCAAGGATCGCAGCTGTGAGAAATTTAAACCAAAGCATTTTGAATGTACTGTATATCAAATAGTGAAACAGAATATTTGAATGATATATAATGAAAAAGTAATTAATTCACATTATGACACATTAAATGGCCTCCCTGAATTACAGGAACAACATTGTATTTCAGTTGCTGTAAAAGATGAAGAGGATACATTCCCTTCAAGGTGTCATCAAACATTTGTCAATAGGGACAAAAACAAAAAGCAAAAAAAGTTTGATGAACGGCAGACAGAAAAGAAAAATTATTCTATTTATGTTCCAAAACCTTTTAACTGGTGTGACACATTTAAGCCATGTCTTTATGGTAACCTACTGGACTGGGGCTCTGTGTCACGTAGGCAGGCATTTCATTAGCAGGAATGACACACATAAGGCTAGGATGTTAAAAGATATCCCAGTGGAGTTTTCTATTAATTCCATTGCTGACAACTGTCTATTTTTTTAATAATGGTATATAATCACATCAATAAAGATTGACCAAAAACTAACAAACACAACATAAACATAACACTTAATATATGTAGCATATATACAATTTGAATGTCACACAAAAGAAATGTGAGCGCGCAGTGGTGCAGACTTTCAGTGGAAAATATGGCAAAAGGCATTTGACAGCATAATTAATACAATAAATTCTTTAAACAGTTAAAATGTTTGTAAAGTTGCGTAATCCAAGATACGGAGAAATCACTGTAATGTTCAATGAAATACCTCAAAAAATACACTCATCATCAGTGCCATATAAAAATATCCAAAATATTAACTTGAGGTTTACTAATATAATACACTTGAGTAAGGAAAATGTTGTTGGCTAACAGAATGCTAATTTGCTACGAAGGTAGTGTTGATGCCATGTTGGGAGAAACATCTGTACAAAACAGTTTCTTCTTCATGAGTAAAGTTTTGGTTTCAAAACTTTGGTCATACAACAAACACAGAGCTAGAATCATACATATGATCTCACCAGTATACTGTACATGGAAATAAAAATTTTGAATTTCAAGCACATTAAATAACGTCCTGATATTAGTTTACTTTGCATGATTTTTCTTTTTTTTTTTTACAAAATGAATACTTACATAACCTAGTACAGGTTTGATGGCATTTATTTTGAATGCCTCCATGTGTGAATGTATAGCAGGTGAGTGCAGTGCTATATTTTGTACTGCACTCACAACAGAAGGCTTTCAGACGTGGTTTATTACTAAATTATTTGTTTGATATCGGGTTAAACTTGCCTGAGATGTGAATGGACTAAAGCCAAGCATTTTGGCACTCATATTCTTCCGATACCGTGAAACCATAACATAGAGGATCAAGCTGCATTCACACATCAGCGGTTCACCGCGTTGTACCGCCCACAACCGTTCCTATTAGTTTGCCGCTGTGCTCTCATTGGCTTCCCGCAACAGCAAGAAAAAAATTAAAATAAAATAGGACATACTCTATTTCTTGCCGTCTGCCGTTCTGCTTTGACAAGCGCTGCCGTCCCGCTTCTAGAAGAGGAGCGGTAAGCTTTTTATGAATGTGTTGCTATGGACGCCTACGCTTCCTCCGCGACAGCATTGCCGCTCATGTGTGAATGCACCATAATTTACTGACTACTGCGCTGTGTTACCCCCAAATAGTAGCCCATGCCCCAAGCTCCCCCAAGGTCATCCTTGAGCCCAGACGGCTTTCCTGCGTCTGGGTCATGCCAGGTCATCCCATGACGGTCTGCCCAGCTACCTCCCCTAGTGCCTGGCCTCTTCCCCCGAGCCTGGACCACCCGCTTCACCAGCGCTACTGCTGCAGCTAGGCTGTGGGTGTGTCGCGGGGCGTGGACCAGCGCTCCTTCCCCTTGCTCTGGGTGTCTGTCATGGGCGCGACAGGGTGGTGTAGACGGGCTGCTCCCAGTGCGTGGGGCTGTGCGACTGGGGCACGCTGCTGGGGTCGCTGATGGCTGTGTACAGGGGCCTCTGGGAGGGGCCCATGTAGGAGAAGGCCGAGTAGAGGCCTGAGGCCTGGCCAGGGTGGGCGTAGTAGGAGCTGGAGGCCTGGTGCTCCGTGTACTCAGCGAACTGGGCCCTGGAGGCCAGCGAGGGGAAGGCAGAGCTGTAGTGGGGCAGGCTGAGGGGGGCGTACGTCACGTGGCCCCCCGCCTCTCCAAAGTGTCCCCCGGGACCGCCGCCGGCCTCGCTCTTGATCTGGGCCTTGGAGGGGTCTGTGCTCAGCGGGGGGGCGTGTTGCTGCTGCTGCTGTTTGGACAGCCAGGCGGCCGAGTGTCCGCTGGCCGCCGCCATCGCCGAGGAGATGCCGTAGGAGTAGGGCGACACCGAGGACGGGGCCGGCCCCACCCCCGCCCCGCCGCTGGGCCCCGCGCCCGGGTGCCCGTTGGGCGGCAGGTACTGGTCGAACTCGTTGACGTCGAAGGGCTCCATGTTGGCCATCACCTCGTGGCTGATCTCGCCGATATCCACGTTGCCGAAGTCAATGTGAGGCTTCCCGGAGCCGGGAGCGCCCGGGACCCCGTCTGCGCCCAAGCCCAGCCCCCCGCGGGAGCCCCCGGCCGAGACCCCATCCCTCTTGGCCTCCCCCGCCACCTTGCTAGCCTGCAGCTCCGTCTTGGGCGTGGTGGGTGGTGTGGGTGGGCTGTGGCTCTGGCCTGCATGGTGGACACATGTAGATACAGCCCTTTGAGTGGCCATGCAATTATGTGTGTGTCTATTCTCTTCTGTTCTATTACTTATGTTATATTATATTCCATTTGATCCATCTATTCTATTTGATTCCATTCTGTTATTTTCTGATATATTCTATTCTGTTACATTCTATTCTATTCTGATCTATTCGATTCCATTAATAATGTTCTATTTTATTTTATTCCATACTATACTGATATATTTTATTCATTTATATTCTATTCTATTCATCGTGTTCTTTTCTGATATATTCTATTCTATTTTGGTCTATTCGATTCCATTGAGTATATTCTATTCCTATTCCAGTCTATTCCCAAGGTTGAGTTCCTGTATGTCCGTGTTTTGGGAAGCCCTTTGACCCTTGACCTTCCACCCTAATGATTCACCAGTGCCAGTGTACTTGGGGAGTGTGGTGGGTCTGTCTTACCTGAGGCATGTGGGTGGACTCCATCGGCCAGAGGAGACCCCCCGCTGTGGGCGACATCCAGGTGGAGACCCTTGTAGTGGGACTGGCTGTGGCTGACCTCACCCTCCGAGTGGCCGTCGGCCTCGCTCCCCGACCCGGAGCCAGGCTTGCCGTTCTTACGGCGTCGCGGCTGGTACTTGTACTCTGGGTAGTCCTTCTTGTGCTGCTTCCTCAGCCTCTCCGCCTCCTCGATGAATGGACGCTTGTCGTTCTCATTCAGAAGCCTGGTGCCGAGGGAGGAACGGTACGGGGGGGGGGTAGAGTGGTGGAATGGTTTATTCAGAAGGTACAAACCAGGTACAGTTGGCTCCAGCCATGTCATCTGATAATATTTAGCACGGTACACACCCAACTGCAGCCAATTAAATTATTTAAGATATAGTCCGCTATTGCAAGCTAATTGTAAGCTAATGCACTTTCTTGTCATATTCACCAAATATCTCGCATTTCGCTAGGTTACCATTTTTTGTGTGTGGTGAAAAAAATAGTCTGATACTTCTACACAGCCCTGGCTCTGTAAATAGGAGCATAAACGAAGTGGCGAACACCGCTCGTATTGACAACGCCGTAGCACTACACTTTGCTTCACAATGCATTTTGACGTGTGAGGCGCCACCGCGGAGGACCGCGGAGCGGGTACTGGTTTTATTTGAGCTCGAAGTAAGCAAGAATGACATTTGACGTTAGAAAAGGCACACCTACATCACACGTCAGGAGTCTTGTCAATGCTGGCTAATCAGCACACCTGTAACAAAACTAACAGACTAATTTGTTTAATCAGCTGCAGCTGGGCTTACCATGCTACGACACATCTGTGAAATGGGTCTATTAGTGAAATCAGATGGTTTCATTATATCTAAATGGGTGAATTACTATTGATGGGTGGTAAATAGTCTGCTTGCTGGACTTGTCTTGTTCCATATCTGTGTATATTAATTGTGTGCAATATTAAACCGCTATGAGTTAATGTGAGAGAGAACGTCCGCAGTGTCTGTCCAATGCTAATGGGAACAAATAGTGAAAGAGTTGAGACACATGTCACAGGTATTGCCAACTACAGTGGTCCACCCTGCGGGTTTTAAGGTGTACAATATACTGGAGCCTGTGGGTGACTTGTGACCACTTATTCTAATGTTGTGAAGATATGGTATAGCAGCATGTGCGTTTGATTAAATGAAAATACACGTCAAGACAGAAATGCAGGGTTAAATTCTTAAACACATTTGTGAAGGGCAGACGACCATAACAAAATCAATAACCTAATTTGGTTTAATCAAATGGTTCTTTGATAGAATTTACTGAAAAAGGGTCAAAAAGAGTAGCACACACATAATTCAATATCCCATATTCCCAGTTTATTCTGACCATATAACCTGAGAATTTATATGTATATATTTTTGGGTATAGCACCAAATAGATAATTGGGGAAGGTGCATCCTTGTTTATACTTAAGTGGCTATTTGATGTATATATGTAGAACGTTATAGGTTCCCATCCAACACATTCACCATGAAGCTGTGTCTTTAGTTACCTCTGCCAGGGTACTCTGCCAGCTGGCCATTAATGCAATTATGAAGGCCAAAGATGCATCCTGTCTGCACACACGACACTGAAGGTCCATGCTACTGTGTCTGCAGGCCGGACGTTGCCTGAGAAAATCCTGACCTTTCCCAAATCTTCCTGTTTTTCGTGTCTCTGGACCAATTAGCCAATGATGTCTGAGCCCAAGGTCAAGTCTTCATCTGATTAATGCCTGTCACAAGGTTACCGAATTAACCCTTTCTGACCTTCTTGTTAGTAACATAGGCCTAGAAGGCACTAAGGATGTGAGCGATGCAGAATGCAGAGTGTACACCAGTAGGGACCAGACAAGGGTGTAATCGCTCTAAGGTAGTTCCAGCTACACTTACATAGGCCATTAAGACTGCTCACTGTAGACAACTAAAGGAATGGATGCTGATTGATTTTCAAAACAGCTCAAATCAACTACATTTCTACAGGGTCAAACCTATAGCCTCAATGTTTTAACAATGTTGTCCATTCTGAATGAAAACAATTTGCACGGCACAAAAGTGGAAATTCCCATGGAAGAATTAATAACTGTTTTAATAGGTGACTTTGTAGGCATGAATGAATATAGCTTGGAAAATCCAAGCTATATAATAAGAGCTCTAATAATATTAGCCTGTAAAACTGAAAAGGGGGGAGGGTATAGAAAAAAATAAAAACAGTAATTCCAACAGTGGCCCATTTGCTCCAAGTAAACGGCTAAGCGTTAAAATTGTCTATGAAGGATTCAGGGATATGTGGCCACCCAGCTCTATCACCATACACAAGTCTCTGATGGGATAGGAACAGGTGGGATGTAACGTCTAACGGTGAGGCATTCTGACGTCACATACCAGCTCATACACATATTGTTGCTTTATATAGGTTACATTGAATGTGCTTTTGTCAAGAAAATACCAGTCCAGCCCTGTTTTATATGCCTACCTTAAATATATTACTAAAGCATTGATGTGTTACTCCTTTATAAAGACTGTTGAATTATGTTGAGGATTTGGGTTATAATGTGTGGGGGATTTTGAACTTTAATGGCTAATTGGCTACATTCTGCTTTAAATGGGTGCTGTGTGTTTTGTATCCAGAATTAGCCTACTTAGGTGGTTAAAACCAGCTGACAAAAACAGGACTTGATTTGGTTTGAAACTGCGAAAGTACATGTGTGTGCTAAGTGTCTGGCATTCCTCCCCACTCCCTCCCCCAAAGAGTGCATATAGGCTCTCTGTTACATCCTGCCAACAAATAACGAGCTTGGGCTGAAATTGGTGGGGCACTAATATTCATAGAGGGATAGAAGAGCAGTAGCCTACATAAAGTCGTGTAAGTTTGGGGGGTATTGATGTGCTTTACTTAGTACAACAAACGATTGTGGGCCTGCATTTGGTACTTGTAGCATTGTTGTATTTGTTGTATATATAATACATGTTATCTGGAAAAGGTGAATCTCTGCTAATGTGTTCCCCTTACCTCCAGAGCTTGCCCAGGGTTTTACTGAGCTCGGCGTTGTGCAAGTGGGGATACTGGTCGGCCAGTTTCCTTCTCGCTGCCTGCGCCCACACCATAAATGCGTTCATGGGCCTTTTGACGTGCGGTTTACTCTTGTTCCCGGTGTTCACGCGCACTGGCATTGGCACAAGTGTCCAGTCGTAGCCATTCAGCACCTGGCTCACTGCTTCGCGGATACCGATGGGGAATCGGTCGTCCTCGTCGTCCGATTTGACGGAGGAGCTGCCAGCCGCGCACGTCTTGTCGCTCAGACTCGTCAGCTGTGAGTGTTGATCGGGAAGCGGGGAGTCCCCCCCACCTCCGGCAGCACCGGAGGAGTGGCCCGGTGACAAGGTGTGGCTGTCGTCGGAGGCCCCTGGGCTCAGCTCCACGTCCGACAAACTCTGCTCTTCCCCGGACATCTTCTTTACGATCAAAAGATAATTCCCTCAAGTGCGTAAATGTTGCAACTCTACTAATGTCCCTTATTGTCGAGCTAGCAGGCCATAAACTTACAGGCCTATCGGACTTATAGTTTTCCTACATCAAAGGAGCCAGTTACATCGAGCGGGTTTAATTGTTCACTATCTCTCAGGTCGAAGTCGTCTTTATAGTATAAACTGCCAGTCAGTCTCTACTCTGAGCCTCCGTTCCAGAATTGTATTGGGATTCCACATCAAAGTTCTTTCCATCCGTGTTGTTGGTATCATACGCCCGGGGCGTACCTTGCTCCCCAGTTTACCTGTTGCCTCTCAACCGCTGGCGCGACACCTATACTTCCACAGACGCCTCCGATCCGTTATATATTTTTCTTTCTTTAGACCCTGAAACGAGACATTTCAAATCCTTTAACGTTGAAGACCAAAATGTGCTCAATAGTTTATATTTGACCGCCGTTATCGCATATAGGCAAACGTTAACTAGACTACTCAAGTTACATTTGTCTTCAGCGGATAGTCACACCAGGCTTATTTAATGAGAACTCTTTGGTACAGCCAGGGCAGGCCTATGCATGTGGATAGATATACCTAATGAAATTTAAATAAATGTGAGAAAAGAACACACGAATCTGTGTGTAATACATTCTAGCCTAGGCTACTCAGACGCATGAGGTCCTGCGTAGTGCCACTATTATTCCAACCAGCCCTCGCCCCCGCTAACAAGCTACTGTTTATGGTTTGCAGTTATTCCAAGCTCCCGGGAGAGAAAGTGCTGGAATAACATGCGCCCGCACCAGCACAGGCCCTCGATTTATACCACGTCCTACCTCTTGGATAAACATCGTCTGCCGCTGGAAATTAAAACCGCGTGTCGCTGCTGGTCCATACGCGTGTCAGAACAGGACACAGACTGCTTGTTAAAGTATAGTGGCATGTCTATTGGGGAACAAAATTAGGCGTCGTTTTGTCCAGTATAGATCAACACCCTGCCACGACCATTAGGTTCCTGAGTAAATCAGCGAACTTGATGTGAACCCCAAGAAAACATTGTCAGTTGCTTGTTTTCTAGTTTGACATGATAGTGGTAAAGCTCCGGAATGTTGCGTCGTTGCCCACATATAGATATCGCATTTTGTAGGGTACATTTTTTGCTTATAGGCTATAAGCTTCATGTGTTATGTTAATTGAAATTCAGTTAGCTGGAAAATGTTATAGCCAAACTATAGTCTATAGCCTATACGTACAGCATTAACTCCGCTAATTTGTAAAAGTTGTAATGACAACAGACAGATCCAGGTAGAAAGCCCTTACATATGTTTCTTCACCAGCTCTTCGTAATGAGTACCTGCTGTTAGAGACGATGCGTAACGGTCATGAGCAAATGGCCTTAATGTGCCATCCATTACGCACTTGTTACCTACAGCTTTAGGCCTACTGCATTTGATGTAGTCTATTTGATTCCTATAAGGGACATTTACATTTAAAACGTAGGGCTATCTTTGCCACACTCAATTATTTCTCAAACTGAAAACTGTAACAAAAACAGAATAATGTAGAAGGAAACACAATAGATTGTAAAGTAAATATACCTATACGTTTTATATAATAACAACTAACCCGTTTACCGTATATAATGGCTAATTATTTTAAATGAGGTTCAATATGTGCCCAATTTTCACCACTGAACGCATTTACTGTGGCATAATGAACAGGCAAATTGAACGCTAACTCATTCGCACCGCTTGACCTAACAATTACAAAGTGGCTACGTCATTTACAAACTCCTTAATTTGCTTGTTCTGAAATGTTTTCCTATTAGACTAATTAATTTCACAATTGCGTGCATTTTCTGTGGACAAATCACCGAAATTATTGAAAATCTTATTTTTAAATTAAATTAGGCCCATCCACTCTAATTGAAAATATTCGTTATGATATATTTGTTAATACTGAGAATATTGACATTCTGAATGCGATTTCAATTTAGAGGCATATAGCCATATAGGATATATTGCTTAAGCATTCCAATTTTGAAAAATATATGAAAGCAAAAACATTTTTTGAAGTAGATAAAACCTACTCAAACCATACATTTTGAGAAATTATAATTTTTAAGTATGAGGAAAACTGAACTGGTGTAATATTGAAAAACTCACTCATGCACTGAAAGTGCTACAGTTGTCGTGATAATAACATAACTAATCGCTAGTGTACAATATATTATTAACACCGTTTTCATGCTGAATATAAAAAAATAGGACCATCTTTTATTATATATATATATAGTCTATAATTAAATGATTCAAGGCAAATACATAAAAACATAACGCCTAATTAACAGTAGCATAGGGGAAAGAATGTGAAACGCTAAGCGCCTTACTTTAGTAAATGAAAAGGAGGTCGCCCGCTTAGCTTGACAATCCGTGTGTTCCCGAGTTTCCAAAGTGACGCTGGCGCTCACTCCCCAGCCCCCTCGCTCGCAGTGCCCATCTATGAATGCTTGCTCTGTGTGCCGCACCGGGGCTTAAAGAGCTCCGTTGTATGGGCCAGAAAAAAAGTGGGGGGAAAGTCTTAAAGGAGCAGAGAATTTGTGCGGATGCAAGACTGGCAACCTTGCTGTGATTGGTCGCTGATTATTGTACACGGTTTCTTCCAGGGCGGGATCTGACGCCATGACCCGCGGGGGAGTAAGGTATACCTGATGGTGATTGTGTCAAATCTAAAAGTGTGTGTAGACCTAATGTTCGTAACAAAACAAGAAAACTTGTTTATTAGAAAATGTAAAATAGGTCTAAAACATATTTGTACAAAATGTGTAGCCTATAGCCTATGCGTAAATTAATGCAAACACTTGTTAACGCAAGAAAGTGCCAATACATCAGTTTGCGTGTGTGATGTAGGCTATTGTGATTTGGAGGCGTCCAACATATTAAGATGTAACCTATAAATATGTAAAATATTTGTGTAATGGACACAGTTGAGTTTGAACCCCTTTTGGCATGAACATGAAGACTTTTTTTCTCTAAAACCATAACTAAATCTCGATAGCCTGTCATTTTTGTGTTGCGCGGCTATCAGTTATATTGCAATTATCCTAAAAAATAAACATTACACTTAAGGGTAACCAAATAATATGCCTATTCCACAACCCATTGTCTTGTCTGATTTTGTTATTATGAAATAGTTATGTTAACTGTAAGTAAATGTATAACGTTTTGTGTATCATTGCAGAATCTGTTTTGAAGATATTCGATCGATTACTTTGCCACTAAACGCACGGTCTTGCAAGGTGCACGACCATCCAATTAGCTGAGGGGTCGAAGGCCTAGTGCCCAGGTAAACAAACGGAGATATTGTATACACAGTTGAGGAACGTGAGAAAAATCATCCAATATTGATTTTACACACGATTAATTCAATACCACCAGTTGTTATAAGGCGTTATTAATGAGTCTCAGCTGCTTTCAGGCCTAGTCCAAAAAACGGGCCCCCTTGGCCGAAGATATAGGCTAATGTGATGGAATGAGCCACATCGTCGACTTCAGCAAACAACAGCAAACTGCTTCATCGCTATTCCTGTGGCTGCTATAATTGCATCAGCGCGCACTAACTCAGATAGACAGTGGGCACATTTAAAACCAAACGGAATTGCGATAGAATATGGAAAGGGAAGAAGGGCGGTCGCGTCGCGGGCCACCGGGATACAAACACAAGCGCTGTTCTTGCCAACAATGACCCCTTGTATCCCCGTGCGACACATTGCCCCTCATCCAAAAATCACCTCGATTTTTTTTCTTCATTGAATGTTCACTGTGATAAGAGAATCCTAACCATGAGTGCATCTCTCTGTCTGACTTTCTCCCTCTCTCGCTTTCGTTCCCTCGCTCTCCTCCTTTCTTTGCGCCCTTTGTTTTATCTCAGGTGAATTGTAATCATGTGATCAAACGAGCACCCACTTCAATTACCCCCTTAAATGAAAAAAAAATGAAGAACAAAAAGCAGTTCTGTGTATATAAAAAAAGAAAAGAGGAAAAGCAGTGTGTCTCCATTTACTGCCACTCTTTGTCTGGGTCTCAACAAACGCTCCCATATAGAGAAAAATCCTCAAGAAGACTGGCTACTCTGCCTATGGATGCGTTGTGCTGTCGCCTCCCGGAGCTTTAGGGACCCTTAAAGGCTTTGCCTGCGGGATTGTCTCAATTCTTTCGGTCGGGGATTTGTGGCCCAGCCTCAGCAAGATGTGAGTTTTGTTTTGTGAGTGTGTGCGCAAATCAAGGTGGAGGGAGCCTATGGGGAACTGACCGGCGATGTTTGGACTTGTACTATTGTGAACTAATGTAGAGTAATGGCGACGGTTAAGGCCACAAAAGGTCTCGCTAATATTATAGACATGTCATGTGCGCGCTATTTAGAAATCTCAAATAGGGTATAGACACAAGGGCTAACGAAATCATGCTTAATGATTTATACAGTTAAAAAAATGGAATTGAATTCGTTGGGGTCTCTTCACCCTTTCCAAACGTTTTGCTTGATTTATATATAATAGGATTATGTTAATTTTATAGTCAACCTATAGGCCTAGAGCATCTCTATTTAAAATCTTGACCCATTTCGTATCGACGTCTGCAGACCATCTACAGCCATTACAATACCATAATTACATATATTCTCTCAATTCTCTCAATTTGCCTATCTATTGCTATTAAAATCAACTTAAAATAGCCAACTATTTGATCATTTTTGCTATGACTTCGTGGAAAGCCTTTAAGCTTATTGAGTAGGATTTAAATTGTAGGCCTTCATTCATATCAGTTTAGGCTTAAAGGTATTAACATATGGTACTTAAATCGTTTAATGATGATATGGACATTTAGGTTATTATTATTATTATTATTATTATTATTATTATTATTATTATTATTATTATTATTATTATTATTTTACTAGAATTATTATTATTATTAATTTTACCATATTATTAAGACAATAATATTTGGTGACATTTAGAATTGGAAGATGTTTAATCGAAACCATATTTGTTTACATGTTTCAACATTTCAAAATATAGTAATTATGCAAGTA
This sequence comes from Speoplatyrhinus poulsoni, assembly GCA_025447795.1. Lineage (NCBI taxonomy): Eukaryota > Metazoa > Chordata > Actinopteri > Percopsiformes > Amblyopsidae > Speoplatyrhinus > Speoplatyrhinus poulsoni. Next base: position 14,382 of record JAOEGT010072226.1, read on the forward strand.
ACAATGCTTATCTTTCTATAATTAATAGGCATTCATATTTAGTATTTAGGCTATAAAGATGTAAATCCAATATGCCTGTAATAGCACATAAAATGGTATCCCTTTCAAGATACATGTATATACTGTATCTTGAAAATAAAATTGAAAACAAAACAAAACAAATTGTTAAACAAACTTTGGTATTAAATCCAAACAAAGAAAGTTTTCTGGCGAAGGTTGTCTCCAGGCATTTGCCAATTTTATTTTGTTACACATGTCAAGTTACTAAAAGAAAGGTGTTTATCTCTATTTTCATAAAAAATGTATATATTTATAGAATTAAATAAATATCCTGTATGTGCGCTATAAGACATGCAGCTATCATTTCTATATTTGTTTGTAAAGCGTATTTGGTGTGTGATTTTTTCCATCATCTATCAAGTCCCTGTGTCAGAGGACTAAATGATTGTCTTTAATCTATCACAGAGTGACGCAGGTTGATAGAGACACACATGCTTATGCTGACTACAAAAGCAGCCAGGGTCATACTGACTTGAGGTCATATAACTCAGTGACCACGAGAGAGGTTAAAGGTCAGCGCTGTCAGAGTTAACATGGGCCACACTGTCCTATTTAATCAACAGGCTTTGCCTGGCTACCCACATCAGCCTCATGAAGAGGTCTTGGAAAATGTGAGAGTAATTCTCAATAGTTTATCATCAGAGCCACTTCAATGGCATCGTAAAAATAATTTACAAAACAATATTTCACAAGAGAACAAAGAGTATTGATAGATATTGTTAAACTAATGTACAGCTTATACGTTACAATAGTTTTGAAGCAGTTGTTTCATCATAGTGTAGGAAATTGGAATTAAGTATTTTATTCTATCAACCATCAGTACATTTGAACATAAATCATATGAATATTAAATTCAATGCATTTGCATTATAACTTCATATCTCAATCAGTCAGGGCCCCTATTATATTTATGCATAATTACAGATATGGTAAAATAAAAATAGTTTCTTGGAGAATAAAGCCTTAACATTTATGTTTTTATAAGTTTTATGCCAAGATGCTAATCTTTATAATTCACAATGGTTCATGTTTTTTTTTACCAGTTGACAAGCACCTGGTGTCTGGCAAGCACATTGCTCGGGGAATTCCTGTATTCTCACAATAACAAGAATCTGATAATCTGAGCGGGAAACAGAGAGAGAGAGAGAGAGAGAGAGAGAGAGAGAGAGAGAGAGAGAGAGAGAGAGAATGTCAGAACTGATTATTAATCATAAAATAGGGCAGAGAGATTGATGGATGGAGAGTAATAAAGAAAGTCAACATGAGAGAGAACAATGATAGAGCTCATGGGTTAACCCTTTCCTGTACACGTATTGATTGCAACATGTCAACATTTTAGTTTGTCTTTTGTGGGGGGTCATTGGCTAGAACATTTGAGGATCACTATTGATTGAATGAATGAATGACACTGGTCCACAGTACATATACTGGAAATATTATTGCCCCTGCAAGAAAAATATGCAAACAGCCCAGCAGTCATTCACATACCCTCTCTCTCTCTCTCTCTCTCTCTCTCTCACTCTCTCACACTCTCTCTCACTCTCTCCAACT
>JAOEGT010072237.1:0-15991 GCA_025447795.1 Speoplatyrhinus poulsoni
TGTGTGGGGAGGGGGAGGGGGGGGGAGGGGGGGGGGGGTCCTGGGGATAAGTGCATGCGGCCCAGGGGTAAGGGTATAAACAATTAATTAATGCTAAGCAGCCTAAGCAGGTGCAAGGGTTGGTCCCCAGAGAGAGGTGGTGCAGACCCCACCGCTAATGGCTGCTAATGTGGCCTGCAGGTCTTGTGTTGTGAGCACGTCAGCCTATACCAGCGCAGAGCTCTGTACCGAGCAGCGCTGGGCTTCTCCCCCTGCCTGTTCACAGGCCTCTCTCCCTCCAAGACAACACGTCTTCCTCAACCAGCCAGCAGCTCGCTCTAATGATGCCAGTAAAAGCCGGGCCGACCGGCTCGCCTGTCACAGTTTAGCACTCTATTAGAGAAAGGGTTCACCAACCAGCGTGGCTGCGCTTTGCACGGGGTTGTCTGCCTACTGTTGCCGTCAGCTGACGGGTGGAAGTCCTGAACTGCAGCAGAACATGGAAATGTAGAAGGAATGCATTGTTTGCCTGTACTGTACTGGCGCATTGGAAGAATGGAAGGATGGAATTTGGTGCAGTTGCAGCCCAGGCGCAAGTTTAAGCTTGCGTCATATTTCTCCGTCTGGTGTGTGGTTGGTCTACAGCTTGATTGTAGCACTAGTAGTGATGGAGACGTCACGTTAGTACCCGCCCCCATCCTCCCCCGCGGCTGGGGAGTTGTCAGGAAGATGGTGGGATGCCTCATTTATGGTTGCTTAAGTAGGTGAAAAGAGGAGAGCTTGTTCAATATCTGTGCGGTGTCAGGTGTGTTTATAGACGCTGCCTGCGTAACATCAGAAGTACCTTTTGTTCTATTTTAACATTTGCGAAATGGTTTATGCCGTAACTAGCACTAATGGCTGTAATGTTTGTCACACATTTGACGCTGTGAGTGAAATGGTTTTGTAATAGCTTTTTGTCTTTTTTTTTTTTTTCCTCGTCAATTTTTTTCGTCTATCTGTCTGTCTATTTTTAGTCGTTTTATATTCTTTTTGTCTTTGTTCTGGGGCCAAATCGTTTCAAGGTTGATCCGAAAGCCAATTCCAGAGTAAATCCACAGAAATTAGTTTCTCAAAGCCATTCTCGAAAGCATTGTGGCAGTAAAAATGCATTTTGCACCATACGTAAATTGGTCAGTTGAATAACTTTAAATTGCCTTATGGAATTGAGAGTGACCTGAAAAGGTGACAATTTCAATGTCATAGAAGTTGGACTGATTTTAAAATAGAAGGGTTTACTTCTGCTGGAGATATTTTGACCACAATGCAATGCCACCACCACGCACTGATGCATATATTGAGTATCTAAATGCTTATGGACTGATATGGCTCATGAGCCTTGTCATATTGTATTAGCAGTATAGATATGTTCTGGAGAACGACTAGCCCCACCTTCCTTTAACGCAAACTTCCCATTTTGTGCACTTGTTGCAGTGGGTCCCCATCTTGTCAGAGTTCCAGCGGAGGGACACGGTGTGGGGGTTTGTGCCGGGAAAGCCGGGCCGACCGCTGGCCCTCCACATGGGGGACTACAACCTGGATGGGTACCCTGACGCCCTGGTGGTCCTCCACAACACCAGCGGCAGGTAGGGGTTGTGCTCACGTCCTGTACGGGGTACACGGGGAGAAGCTGTAATTAAAGCTGAAGATAACTACGGGCGCATGCACACACACACACACGTGCACACACGCGTGCACACACATGCATGCTTGCTGATTTTTTACATTGTATTTCTTTTTGTTTTGTTTTGTCAAAAATGGTGTCTCCATAATCAGAGATTGTTAACCCTCTCTTGCTCATTTATCAACACACACATACATTTTTCAGTTTATTTTTGATTTGTCACGAAGCGTGAAAACGTTTTGAAGAGATTGAGAGAACTGCCACATTCCACCGGGAACACAAAATGAAATTAACTTTAACCTAATTACCTGAAATGCCTATTTAGCAGGCTTCACAGATCTGTTGAGCTGCATGCATTTAATTCAGAAGATGCTACGTTTGAAAGCAAATTCTCATTAATTCGCTGTGAAGTTATAACCTTTTTCTGTAATACCGGCAAACAATGTGGCTTTCTTACAGTACCCTCGATGATATGACACGCTCTCTGCTTTCTAATTTACAATTTAATAGTTCTGGGGCTCAACCTAAAGATCAAACAAATAGTCAGTTCTGAATCTGAATAAGTGAAAATTATGTAGAAATCTAATATTCTGATTTTAAAAAGGAGACCCACTGGCCTTTAAACCATAGTGCTGCTTATTTCATGTATTTTTTCATTGATGGCCTTTAGAAATAGCCATAACTCAGCAAAGATTATATATTTTCTCTAACAATGGAGCCATTGATTCTGCAAAGGTACTGTAAACTAATAGAAAAGCAATAAAACAAAGATGTTCTGAAATCAATCATTATAAATGTAGTTCTATCTATGACATACATTAGACATTAGTCTCTCTCTCTCTCTCTCTCTCTCTCTCTCTCCCACCCCCATCAACGCCAGCCCAGTGTGGCTGGGAGGATAGTGTGCTGCTTGAGTCTTTGCCTGTGTGTGCGCGTGCGCGTGCACATCTGTATTTTGAAGAATGTGTGGTTTAAATATTTTTAGATTTGACACATTTATTTTTACTTTGATGGAAATATGACTCTTAATAACATACTGTACTTAAATGCTTAGTAAATGTTGCTCTGTTTAATTGGTGTAACCATATAAGCTTTAAACATCATATAAACATACATACACTATTTTAAACAGTAATGTGTCATGTGTCTTGTAATGTGAGCTCATGTTCTTTGTTTTTATAGCCGGTCCTGCCAAGCTTGCAAGTTAGTGCATGTTAGTGGCCCACGAAGCATCTGTTTTGGTCTGACATGCTGGTGCTTAGTGTGGCATCTAGTTAGAGTTGCACCGATCAACCGGCCGGTGACCAGAATCGGAGGATTTTCAGCTTGACCGCCACGACCAGCGGCAATCGGTAAAATATGTCCGGTTATGTTTTTACAGATGCAGCACGGTATTGCATGAAGCGCAGACACTCCGCAGCCCAGAGCATATTGACCAAATGAACAAGCTACCAACATCTGAACATAGAAGCATGCATGCAAGCATGCATGTGGTAGTTTCAATATTGACTCTAGGTAAATTCTAAGATATTGGACATTGGGGGTTTCACATTTAGGGGTGTCTGGCAGACCCTTTCCAGCGGATAAAATGTCTGGCATGGGCCATTCCGTGTTCTGTGAGATGTATCAGTTTGAAATAGGTTTCATGTGGTACCTCCTACGTTTGATTAATTCGTTCTTGGGCCCCTCTTTGGGGGCAAGGTCTATTGAAGATGATGTTTGAAAATGCCCACCAAACATCAAGTACCGGTAATGTAGTTTTCAAAAACAAAAACCCACAACCAATGAGTGGAACAACACGATAAAGCGCTTAAGCCTTTCATTGATATTCTTCATTCATTCAATGGCCACCCACTCAATGTGACCCACCTGTGGGTCCCGACCAACAGTTTGAAAACCGCTGTTGTAGGTACAATTGCATTTAACAAGAAATATAGAATAACTCAGTTACCCTACATTTTACTTGACTGTGCGTGTGTAAATGCGTATGTGTGAGCTTGCACGTATTTCTGAAGGGACATGTGGTCTTGGATGAAGTTAAGATACGGAGAGTTGAAGGCTATGGTTGGCCATGCGTACTGATTCTTTGATGGACGTCATAGTTTACTGCTGTGTGGGCTAGGCACGTATTTTTGGGAGTCGTGTGCATTTAGCGAGTTCTGTTATTGAAGGAGGCATTGCAGAAAAACGCACGTTCACTTTTGAACATTGTTTTGGTGTTTAGGCAGTGTAATCTTTATCTCATTTGCAACTTCACTCTTTGGGTCACTCCTCTATAAAGGGCTTCTGTATCACCCCTACTGCAAATCAACACACGACTATTGCTTTTCTGTTTTCCCATTTATCTCTGTCTCAGTGCTTTCTAACCCTCCACCTTGTACGAGCAGGAGAATAGAGCAAGGATAGAGGAAGATAGGAAACAAGGATCCCACTAGAAATGTACCAGTTGGAACATTTCCTTTCACATCTGGAAATCCTGACTGGGATGCCAAATTATTTACTATGCATATTTACACTAATGATAAACAAAATAGTAAGACACACACATACATTAAACATGTCATTTGTATGAAAATCTTCAGTTAATTGTTAGCTCATTCACTGACACACACAGTAGAAAAACAATATTGTCTTGATTATCTCTTAACATGAAAACAATATTTTTGAATTCTTTCTGACATACTACTTTTATTTGTTTATGTAAAAGTAGCTTATTCACCTGCCTTATAGCCCAGCTGGATGTAGAATATGTGTGCTGTATCTAGCAGCATTGTGCTAGAGAACCAATGTCATCGGTGATCTGTAGGTGTTTCTGTGTTGTGTATCGCTTATCCTTGTGGTTTAATAGCACCGGTGTACTGGTACAGTGGATGAGTGATTGCCTTTGAAGGCCTACTGAGTTGAAGCTGCACTGTGTGTGTGTGTGTGTGTGTGTGTGTGTGTGCGTGTGTTTGCGTGGGTGTGTGTGTGCGTGGGTGGGTGGGTCTCTCGCTCTCTCTCTCGCTCTCTCTCTCTGTCTGTCTGTGTGTCTCTCTCTCTCTCTCCCTCTTCCATCAACACCAGGCCAGTGTTACTGGAAGGATAGTGTGCTGCTGTGTGTGTGTGTGTGTGTATGTGTACCTGCATCTTGCATATTGTTTCTCTGTCTTTAATTGGATGCGGCTCGCAGGCTAGCCTAGGGCAGCGATTGACCAGACCTTTCACACACCTGTCAACAGGCCAGGGCAGATGGGGGTTTGTGTTAGCAGCTGGACACATTCAATGGTATTTATCACAGCCAAGTCAATCCGTTAGTTTAGCTAATTGCTGCAACCATGTTAAGAATTCATGGCGGTCCGCTACGCTAAAGCTGGCAAATGTGTTATTTACATGCAGTAAAACACTGCAAAAATGCCATATCAATTATAAATGCTAAATATTAGTTATGAGCTTGCTTATGATTAAAACAAGCACATTTGGCTGCCAATGCAGAAAGTGAGATTCACTTGATAATATTTCTTAATTTAAGTAAATGTGCACTTATTTTAAGTTACTAGAAAAGCCATTTATAATAGAAACAAGTCCAACTACAGTAGATTTGAAATCTAAAAACAAGATTATCACTCTGAGTTAGATATAGTTTTTATGCAGTGAATAAAGTGTGTGTGTGGGGGGCAGAATTCTGTTTCATTAAAAAATAAGACAATGTCAAAGTTGCATGAGATAAATAGTGTGTTTGCGTGCGTGTGTATATTTGCGGGAGTGCGTGTGTGTGCGTGTGTGTGCGTGTGTTCACATTATATCCAGACAACATGTCACTGAAAACACGTGCCTACACACACACAGAGACCACAGAGCATGTCCATGGTAGTTGTAGATGCAGTGACACAGCAGAACACCCCCCCCTTTTCTCATAGGTGTCGTTTCTGGAACGTAGGTATCCAGGGAGACAGGGAAGGCAGCAACACAAAAACATAACGATGCAATCAAACCGGGGCGGCAGTTTGTTTATACTCACTATTCTGCAGTTGCGACAAAAGGCCTTCGGGGGAGCTGTCATTCATCTGAGCATGTTTTCTTCCAGGTGCTGGTGACATGCTGAAGCATGACACCCCTGTGCCGGAGGCCGGAGGTTGCTCTTTTACAGACCACATACTATACTGTACCGTACATCTCTCTGTTTTTGTCTGCTTTTATCTCCTTATATCTGCTTTGATCTGATTTTGTCTGCTTCTGTCTGCTTCTGACTGCTTCTGACTGCTTTTGACTGCTTATGTCTGCTTCTATCTGCTTCTGACTGCTTCTATATGCTTCTGACTGCTTCTGACTGCTTCTATATGCTTCTGACTGCTTCTATATGCTTATGACTGCTTCTGACTGCTTCTATCTGCTTTTGACTGCTTCTGTCTGCTTCTGTCTGCTTTTGACTGCTTATGTCTGCTTATGTCTGCTTCTATCTGCTTCTATATGCTTATGACTGCTTCTGTCTGCTTCTGACTGCTTCTGTCTGCTTCTGTCTGCTTCTGACTGCTTCTGACTGCTTCTATATGCTTCTGATTGCTTCTGTCTGCTTCTGTCGGCTTCTGACTGCTTTTGACTGCTTATGTTTGCTTCTGACTGCTTCTATATGCTTCTGACTGCTTCTGACTGCTTCTGACTGCTTCTGTCTGCTTCTGTCTGCTTCTGTCTGCTGCTGACTGCTTCTATATGCTTCTATATGCTTCTGTCGGCTTCTGACTGCTTCTGACTGCTTCTATATGCTTCTATATGCTTCTGTCGGCTTCTGACTGCTTCTATATGCTTCTATATGCTTCTATATGCTTCTGTCTGCTTCTATATGCTTCTGTCTGCTTATGTCTGCTTCTGTATGCTTCTGTCTGCTTATGACTGCTTCTGACTGCTTCTGTCTGCTTCTGTCTGCTTCTGTCTGCTTCTATCTGCTTCTAACTGCTTCTATCTGCACATAAGTGTGTGTGTATATACTGTACATGCAGAATACATCTACTTCTGTGTATCCATCTAAATGTTTCTCACTGTTCTCTGAACGTTAACAACATAATTTCCCACAGAGGGAGAACGAAGCAAATGTTTGTAGTGCAGTTTACACAGTTGGCTTGATATGAGTCTGTTCACTTTGATAAAGCTGTTATTTATGTTATGTGTGTGTGTTCTTAGTACCTTGCGGGGGGGGGGACAGACATGTCTGTGTACTTGTTGTGGCTGTGCAACACAAGGTTGTGCAGTGCCAAACAAACAGCACATTACCAATGAATGTTTTCAGCAGCAAGCCAGAGCACAGAGACTGACTCTATGGACCTGCTAGTGTTATAAAAGCCACATCACCCAAATCACTCTTCAGAGGGTTCATGGCATCCATTGAGTCAGACTGTGAACCAGTTCCTCTCTATTCAGAGATCAGTGGGAAACTCTTCAGGGGAGGTTTGGAGAAGTCGGCCATGAGTTGGTTTCCAACGGTTACCTAGCTTTATCGCTTCAAAAATAAACACAAATTGCCTGCAGCCAGTTTTCCCTGGTTGGCAATCTCTTTAAGTGGAGAAGGGGACAGGCTGGAATCAGACCAATCCCGCCTTGGTGTGAGTAATGTAAGGTTTCAACATTTTAAAAAGTAGTATCTTCTGACAGCGAAAGAAATGCATGCCAAAACATCTAGTTTAAAGAAATACGTAGACCTTACATGACGGTGTGGACATCACAAGCACGGGCTGAATGCCAAAGGCTGCATCTTTCTCTTGTGCATTTCAGCTGTTGTGTACTCTGTGCTCCTGTTGGGCTGCGGTTCAGTTCGCCCCTGTAGCACGCTGCAAAGCAATCACACACACACACACACTCAGTCATCTTGTCTGCGGGTTTCCCCCCCCACGATTCCACAGCTTGTGAACAGAGAGAGGCTTTGGTCATGATGCACGGTAGTGAAAGCTTTAGCCATCTAGTGACGGACACCGGTAAGCCAGTTGGGGACAATTACAATAGTTTGTACAGCTGAAGATGTCAACAGTTACATATGTGTAACTGCTGTATTTTTTTCTCGAAAATGGTGATAGCACTTGATGATTTACCCCTAACCCCATAACGACTGCGAACACTTCCCAATGGAGCGTGTACAGGCCGTATTCACCAAGTGGATTTTGGATCTGGTTACACCAGGCTGCTTTTTGACAGCGTCAACAGCAGAACATACATATTTGCTGGCGTTTTCCTTTTGCCAAATGTTGACATGATGACAGATGACATGTTTTTGTCCATCCAGCCCAGAGACCTCTGACCCCAACAGGTGACACTCAGGGAGTCTACTGACTAACTGTAACAGTGTTTAGCTCCATCACAGTACACTCAAACACAAACATTTTTGCACAGTGCACTCAATATATTTATTGGCCCATAGAGAAAATATTAAATAATATTTTTTTTTTTTTTGCAATTATATGATAAATGCGTATAAGCAGAATTTCCTTAAGTAATGAAAAACAAAACAAAACACTCAATCAATCAATTTATTTGGTGTATTTGCATAAATACACCAAAATAGTGCCAAGCGGAAGGGTCACCTACATGAAACGCCACTGTGCTACCATAGCAACCAAGAACATATTTAGGACATCAAATGTCCATGTGGCACCAAACAGGTGAACAGGTTTGAGGGGTTCAGTTAGGAAAATGAGGATGACATCCTCCAATACAAGGTTTGGCTGAACCTGCGTTATATTGAAAGGCGTCCCATTGTTTATCTCCACAACAGCATTAGTTGTAGCACCCCATGGTGTATTGCTACACATTCACTCAAAATGCCACCCCAATATGTGAAAATATATGAGAAAAAATATATAATAATAATAAAAAAATACGGGAAACTTATGTGGTGTAATTCAGCATCCATTACCTCGCAGGATGGCATAATACTGTGAACAGGAGACGGATGCTCAGACAATTCCTCACAGTTTATAATACTACTGTAAATTATGGCACAGTCAGTGTAGATATTGTGCAGGTGAAAGTCTCAATCTAATGTGAGCCCTCTGTACAGTGCTGCGTGCGTGCGTGCATGCGTGTGATTGTGCGTGTGTAGTTTCCAAATGCATGTGTCCAGCACGTCCAAGCATGCAGCCAGGCGGATTATGTTTGGCTGGCTGTGAATAAGAAACACACATGCACACACAATTGGGGCAGCATACGGAGACTGTAAAATACATGCACATCTAATTGCATACAAGTGGTTAGCCCAGTGGGTCATGAGTACTGTATTCACCCCCTTAGAGGGGATGCTAGCTAAACTCCATCACTTGAGGTAAGGGCTCATTCCCTACTTGGAGTAGGCACTCCATCGGTTTGTCCTGCTGAGAACCATGGCCTCAGATTTTGCTGTACTAATCCTCATCCCAGCCGCTTCACTCGCTGCAAACCGATCCAGTGAGTGCTGGAGGTCACAGAACGATGATGCCATCAGGACCACATCATCTGCAAAAAGCAGCGATGAGATCCCCAGGCCTACTGAACCACAACCCCTCCCCATCACGACTACGCCTCGATATCCTGCCCATGAATGTCACAAACTGGTGACAAACCCAGTCACCAGGCGCCTGCCGGCGAGCCCTCCCTCTGGGCCTGGCTCCAGACGGGTGCCCCGGGCTGGGTAACTCCTTCTCTTTTTAGGTAGTTCATGGGGGTCTTCTGAACCATTCTTAGTCTGGCCCCTCCCCTGAGACCACATTGCCTTGGGAGACCCTACCAGGAGCAGAAGGCTCCAGTCAACACAGCCCTTAGGTTCATAGGGGTACCCAAACTTCTCCACCACGATAAAGTGATGGTTCCCGGAGAGGGGGAAGCTAGCTCCGGTAGACGGGAGGCCGGGTGGGGGGGGGGGGCAGGACCAATTTTTCAGCCCTACATTAATGTCCTTTTTCAACCTCCCTTTAGAGCTAACTTTGAAATCTAGTTATATGTTCCTCATTAAGGCTGTAGGCCTCTCCCATGCGTGTGTGTGTGTGTGTGTGTGAGTGTGAGAGTGTGCACGCGCGTGCATTTACCAGACACTACTTTCTATGTTTAAGATGTTTAAGATAAGTTTATGTTGACAGGTCCCTGACTGGGAACAGCGTTGTGTCCCCGTTAGTTTTAATCAGACCACAGTGGTTTAGCTTCCAGTGGAGTGCCTGGCTACTAGACTCCCATCCTGCAACATTATTTCTCTCACATTATGCCTCTCTATATATTTGTAGTGGTTGTGGTCCTCGTAGTCCCATAACAGGTTAAAGGAAAGGTTTGCCGTGGCCATCACGGAACATATTAAGGTTCCCCAGCACTGGGTCAGTGTGTGTCCAGACACCAGCAGCGTAGCTTAATCACAACGGGCCCAGGTGCAAAACAAATTTAAGAATGACGAACTATGAAAAACCTCAATGGAATGGAAATATGAATTAGCATAACAAAAAACAACTATAGGCACCAATGTACACAGCAAAATGACACATGGTCATAAGATGTAACTGGGTGAACAACCCTTCACCTTGACCCTACTGCATTAGCACGGCAATGTTGCAAGCTCAACACTGTAAATGAATGGACTTCCTTTGAACAGCCTGACCCTCTGACTTTCACGCCACAGAGATATCGTGCGTGTGTACGTGCGTGCGTGTGTGCGTAGGACCTCCCAACAAACTGGGCCAATGAAGGGCATTCCACGACAGAGAAGCAGATATCTGTGGCATGTCCTCCGCACCGGCAGCAGGTGATTGGCCGCCTGGTGTGAGGTGGGCGGGGAGCAGAGCTGGCCCGAATGAGCGACAAAAGACACACAAAGACACACACACACTCACACATAATACTAAGCATGTGTGAACACGCACACACACACGCAATACCCTGCATGAGGGCGCACACCTACACAAACACCTATGTACACACATATATATGAATACAGTACAATACCCTGCATGAGAGCGCTCACACACACACACACACGCGCGCACACACACACACACACACTCAGTTCGCCCACTCGCCCGCTCTCGTCCCCAGAGAGCAGCGCAGGAGCACAGTGCCCCGCTGGCCGAGTGTGTGTGATGTTGAAACGGTCCACCCCCGTCTTCATAAGAGCTGCCCCCCGTCACAGGAGAAATGCTCTAAATGTCACAGTCCTCCCTCTACCGCTGGACTATTATCTTGTGTGTGCGTGTGTGCATGTGTGTGCGCGTGTGTGTGTGTGTGTCCGAGAGGACTATAGGGAGGGTTTGTGCATGTGCAAGTGTGCGACTGTCAGTGGGATATTTCTATCTAACTATGAAATGGGGTCAAAGGTTTAAAAAAAAAAAAAAAAAATGTCCAAACCTACTGTAATTGTCTTCTGTTGCAGTTGCGGGCACTATATACTGTACATAATAGTACTGCAATACCACTTTTCTGTTAGTAGTTTTTCTGTCGGTTGGTTGACTTCAAATACAACCTGTAATTCGTTACAGTGTCAGACATTTTCTACTGCTGTTTTTATGGACCCCTCCCATATATGACCTTTAATTGTAGTGTACAACCGTCCCACAACTTTCCAACAAGGGCCGTGAATTGTAGTTATGATTTTCTTACCAAACACACATTATGTCGAGGAAGTCTAGTGACCCTTGTTATTTCCATTCTGGTATCCTGCACTATGAAGATTAACTAACCAGTGTCGAATGACTTGATTACCTGTATATTTATCAAGGGAATTTTGCATCTTTGCACCATTTTAAATGTGAATGATAAATGATGCCTTTTACAAATATGGATATGAATGAAAGTTATAATTAATCAAACATCTATGTAATACATTGACTGATTTGTTCAAATAAAGGGAACATTTCAAACTAAATATAAAAAACAATTTATCAATCCCATTTTAATAAAATAATTTTAATAACTTCCACCACCATCAATTCTCTAGTCGTTTTTAGGGCAGCCATTGCAGTCTGTCCCCAATTGAATAATGTCGGCTTTAAAATAAATGAGCATGACCCAGCAGAAACGGATGCATCACATAAACTAGTGGTCTGTCTGGTCGGAGGCAGAGGTGTGCTCATTAGCGGTATTCCTTCACATCCCGTTTAGTGAACCAGCCGTGGGCCTGCAAGTTGGATACATTCTATATTTGATAAAAGTTTGACTTATCACTGCACGTGCAAGAGTGAAGCAGATGTATGTATAACTAAGAGATGGTTTTCCTGGCAAGGTCTGTTACATTTCAACAAATGCAATTTAGCTGCTTGTGACTGCTCAAGCAATTGCATACGTTTAAATACTATACGTGTTTGTGTTTTTGTGTGCCATGTGTGCTTGAGAGGGTGTCTGTGTCCACTCCAACCAAGCAGTCACAAAGCAGCTTAGCCAACCGTTGCTAGGCAATGCCATTAACGACCATCCCCGCTATGTGTGTTGGTGGTAGGGTTGCTGTGATCGCCACTCCATCTCCCTGCTAAAATTGCAAGCAAGGACTATAGATGAAACTCTTAAACAGCCAAAGGTTAAGTGCTTTCTGGAGAGTCAAGCAGAAGCGGCGTAATAATTGAGGGCCTCTGCCATTTAAACACACATTGTATTTGATCATGTCTTGGCGATGGTGTGATGTCTCGCCATGCAGAAACAGCAAGCTCGGAGTGCAGCACGGGCTGTAATGCTTCTGACCATGCTATTGCTAAAGAGAGCTGAGTAAAACCATGTAGTGTTTCTACATGTGCAATAAACGATTGCAGCTGAATGTCTGACCAATCAACGAACATACAGTAAATGTGTGCAAGCGATGTAACACATCGTTCCTATGCCTCACTGTGATTAACATTATAAATCTAGGTTTTCACAAACATCAACATATCTAATTGTATCTAGTTTTGTATCACAGCACCCAGGATTGTTGTTAGGCTATGATCAGAATCATTGCAATTTATCATAATTTCAGCATCCATACATTGGGTGGTGAATTCTGAAAATTATGAAGCTCAATGTCCAACTCTTAATAAAACACACTTTACGTTTGCTGAACGTTATTGGAGGAGAGTATTCTCTGTCTCTGCACAATATGTTTGCTCTTCACAGCGGTGTCTCCTGCGGTTACAGGACCATCTCCTCAGCCAGCGCCCAGGGTGGCAGCTGAGTTGGTGCCGACAGCAATTACGTCTTTGCAAAAGTACCCCCCCTCCCTGCAGTGTTCTGATTGGTTGAAGGTGCTCCAATCAGCGCCTAACGATTTGATTGTCGCCTGTTGGCTCTGCAACTACGACTTACTACTTTGAATAGAGAGTTTTCCCGAATGATCTGCAGGCCGCGTGGCGCACGCTATTGTTGTTCTGGCAACGGCAAGATGGCTCACCGCTCTTCCTCAGTCATTTCAAGCTGAAGTGAGATTTCGATATGTGGCTCAGGTATGATGTGGTAGAAGTCAATGAAAGGGAAGCGAGTTGCTGGTGGTTTGTGCACCTACTGTTGGGATGCACTAGCCTGGTGTAACCAGACCCAGCATTCACTTTGTACACTATATACAGTATATACGCTGTATGTATTGCCACTCGGCCTGCAGATCACCTCAGGGCCCCGACAACGTGACTCGCTGTCAATCCATCCATCCATTCATCCACCCACCCACCTATCAGCCCATCCATCCATCCATCCATCCATCCATCCACCCACCTATCTGCCCATCCATTCATCCATCCATTCATCCATCCACCCACCTATCTGCCCATCCATTCATCCATCCACCCACCTATCTGCCCATCCATCCACCCATCCACCCACCTATCCGCCCATCCATCCACCCATTCACCCACCTATCCACTAATCCATCCCTCCACTTATCCATCCACCCACCCACCCACCCATCCATCCATCCATCCATCCATCCCTGGTGCACACCGCTCATCTCTCTCTCTCTCTCTCTCTCTCTCTCTCTCTCTCCCTCTCTCCCACTCACTCACTCACTCACTCTCCCTCCCTCCCTCTCCCAGTCAGTTGTATGTATGCTGTTTTGCTGCAACAGTGGCTGGTTAAAGCTGTCTCTCTCAGGTGCCGGATTTGAGAAGCTCACCTACTGAGCTTTATATTGAGAAGATTCTGTGTGTGTGTTTGTGTGTGTGTGTGTGTGGCAGACTATGTAATTGCAAGGGTGTGTGTGTGTGTGTGTGCGTGCGTGCGTGCGTGCGTGCGTGCGTGCGTGCGTGTGCAAGGGGTGGCTGTACATCTCTGAGTGTGAGGTGTTAAAGTGCAAAATTGTCATGATAATTCCTATTTTCTCCCTGCCACATTCATTTGTCTTTCACAGTGTGTTGTGATGCATTATTCTATAGTGGTCTCCAAGTAAATAAAAAGGTTTTCATTTCCACAGAATCTCTGGTATCTAAGTGCACACTAACAGAGATGTGATTTATTCTCAAAAGAAACACTTGCCTGGACTGCTCATTGAAAAGCTTATGTGTGCATGCTCCCTGTCTATAGAACTATGTCCCTCAGTAGACGAAACCACTCTCAATGTGCAGTATATTCACCAAAATAATTAAACATTTAAAATGTGTACTTTATGATATAATACTGGTCATAACTTCTGGTGGACTGGCAAGGCCTTGTTTCGGGATGCATCTCCACCAAAATAGCCCCATAGAAAACACATTATAATACAAATATACGGTCTATGCCAAGCAATGTGATTGATTAGCCTAGCTTGGTGTCAATAAATGAAGCTCCCTTCAAAGAATCAAAGGAAGGGAAATTTTGATCCTTTGCATGTTTGGAGGATAATCGTATATTGTATCATAAACTATTGTGACGTAATCCTGGGTATATTTGAAACACAGGGTTTCAGGATTTGTCAGAATTGAAATGTATAACCTGTGGAAGTCGAGGTGTGCAATTGTCCTTGAAACCAACAGTGATGACTCACTTCTAATGAAATTACTGGAACAGCATTGTTTTTGCTCTAGGTACCTTGTAGGTAATGCTATTGGATCTGATATGAGTCTGTTGAGAACAATACATTTAAATACAGAATCACTTGTTTAGTACAATTAGACAGTGGTTTACACACAATAGAAATAATAATACATAATATAATAACATTTTTTTAATATATATAAAGCTAAATATACAGTTTAAATACAATGCTAATGCTACAACACATTTTGAGGTAGTAATTAAAATATTGCACTGATGTGACAGCTCTGCCATTCTGTGGTAGGCTGGTCTAGGGGCACGTATAGCATGTGGGTTCTTGAGAAACGATGGAAGACAGCGGAGACCGTATAACACGTCGACATGTCACTGTGAGGACGTGACGATATGACCCTATAGAGAGCCTAAGTCACTTCCGCATTATATGACCTAAGTTTGAAAACAATATGTATGGTAGTCAACGGCAACAATAATATTATTTTTAGATCCCGTTTGCTTTGTGACACGAAGTAGACATATGTTTGACTATTTAAAAGAAACATTTGAGTGAGGAAAGTCTCAGTTTGTCGTTGATTTGTGGAAGTATAAGACCGTGAAAATTTGTAGTTAGTAAGACTACAAACCCCGTGTCGCATAACGTTTTCGCCCCACAATTCACAGGCCAAATAAAGCATTGTTTTGGTGACGTGTGCTGTGTGAAAGCTGTAGTTCGCTGAGCGGTTACAAACAAAACTAAAGATTACTTTATAGTTTCACAACAAACTGCAACGTTCTTGACTTGAACAATTTTCTTTTAAATATGCAAACATCGTATGTGTACTTCGTGTCACAATTCAAACGAGATTAAAAAAAAATCTGATTCTCGCCGTTGACTACCATACATATTGTTTCTAAACTAAGGTCACATAATGCGGAAGTGACTCAGTCACTCTTTTTTTTTTTTTTTTTTTATAAAAAGCGCTGGCATGTAGAAAAAGAAAAAGCATCTGAAACGTTTATTACGGTTGTTATGGGAAAAGCACGGTCTCACTACGCACTTGTGATTGGTCTACTGTCAAAATACCGGATGACGTTACAGAAGGGCGTATTCTTCTGAGAAGTATAACTCTTCTTAACTGAAGAAGAATCCCAGAGCTGCTGAAAAAAGCACCTGAGGCAGCGTTTATATCCATCGCCCAAACACGGTCCGCTCGATATAACGTAAAAAATAAGTGTCTATTGAGGCGAGGGTTTAATAACAAACATATAAAAAAAAATATTTTTAAATCCGCCTTTCTCTTTACTTTATTTACAATATTAGCACTTTATTGGTACTTTTAAATTTAAATTTGATACATGTTTTAACCCCCTGTAATATTCATCATCATCATCCTCATCCGCTTATCCAGAGTCGGGTCGCGGGGGCAGCAGCTTCAGCAGGGGACCCCAAACCTCCCTTTCCTGAGCCAC
>JAOEGT010072248.1:0-15990 GCA_025447795.1 Speoplatyrhinus poulsoni
TTTTAGGACTTAGATGCATGTTAGAAACCTGCTGCTGATAGTGTGGCCTGGGTAGGTTAGACATGGCTGATGCTTGAGACTAGACCTACGGGTGTAAATTCATTTAATTGGATTAGCCCCATGGATGGGTTACAACTGTCCAGTTGTCACCGATACCAATCCAGCTATTTAAGTCAGTATCGGACCGATATCCGATCTCAGTATCGTATCGGTGCCATCACTAAGTATGATTCTGATTGGTCAGTTCAGTTGTTACTCGGGAGATTTAAAGATCTCCAGACTGATTCTCATGACGAAGTCAAATTGAAGCTTGCAAGATCAGGACGGTCTCCCGAGGCTAATTATCCCATGCATCTCAATAAAACAGATCTACTGTATGCTTAGTTGCCTTGGGGGAGAAGCAGGTTAAGGGAGTGTTGTTTGTTTCCATGTGAAATATAGGCTGTACATCCATTTGCGACTGTAATGTGATTAAGGGATATATAAATAAACTACAATATGCTGTATAGTGTGTCTACTTGCTGTTCTTGCAGTGGCCTGGGCGTGTCTTCCAGTGTAAGAGTGTTGTGACCGCACTGGACTTTTCGGCCACTAACCCAAGACAGTTGGCTGTGGGAATGTATGACGGCACCATAGCTGTCTACGACACCTACAGCCCCGAGAAGGCTCCTGTCATGGAAAGCAGGTGTGTGTGTTTTATTGTGTGGACTACAAACTGTGATCTTGCAAGTTCATAATTCCGCTATAGTCTCCTGCTTGAATTACCTTATGTTATCAGCAGATGGGGCTATAACTTCACATGCGAGCAAACGTTTGTTTTTATTTGGTTTATTTTTTCGTATTTTACATGGTCGCACGGGAAACCTCACATTTATTAGGGAATAGACCTGTAACTGCATAGAGATGGCTAATCGTCCTTTAACAATTATATAATTTAGCAGATACTACTTACAATTAGCACAATTGCTAGTATTAAAGAGCAGGTAGCAGGTCCAATAGTTTCAAAATAAACATCTATGCCCAGTATGAAGAAACAACTGTTAACACTTTCCAATGGAGCGTTGCCAGACATTATTCACAAAGTGAATTATAGGTCTGGTTACAGCAGTCTATAGTTCTACACTACTCTAACCAGAGTGTCTTTTCCTTCTCTTGCCGTGTCATGTCTGCTGGTGTGTATGCAGTGCCTGTGAAAGCCAGCACACCGGTGCAGTGTGGAAGCTCAGGTGGATGGAGGAGGACAAATGGCAGGATAAAGGAGAGACTCTCGTGTCCGTTTCAGCAGACGGCAGGGTCCTAAAATGGTTCCTGGGCAAAGGCCTCAACTGCAGAGGTACCGTACTCTGCGCTGCACGCTGTGCGCTCAGCTCGAAGGACGTTGAAGACGTTAAGTAGACTTGCAGTATATATTATCAGAGCCTTTGTTCAAGGGGAATCACATGTACAATATCATTCATATACTTTTGTAACATGTTGAAAAAATTGTATAATCGCAAATGTAATATAGAATATAATGTACTGTATATATTTATAAATCACAAAGCACTGCAGTGACATTCAGAATGGATGTGTGTGTCTTAATATGCAGACCTGATGATACTAAAGAAGATTCATGGTGGAACAAAGGGCATCGCAGCAGAGGCGGGGAAAGAGACGATCATGTCAAACCTGCAATCTGGCCTTTGTTTTGACTTCCATCCAATGGTAACTAAGGAACAGTCATTATCTACACGTATGGAGCGTTTTTCTTTGTTAAGTAAAAAGTAAACCCCTCGATACGTGTCCAGAATTACCTTTGCAATTGAAGCGAAGGCTTGCACTCCTCCCTACTCCTCCCCGTACAGAGCTCCTTGGCTCACGTTGTTCTCTACCCCTCCCCCTACCAACACATTGGGGTTAAAATATGGGTTTCTGGGGGTGTTATAAGATAATTGAATAGGGTACCTTAAAGTTAATTGATTAATCTTTGTCATATAATACTTTGATTTCTGCCAAACCGGACAAAATTAGCAAATTACTTATTGACTGACGGACTGACCGACCTTGTTAAAAAGCGCATGCGCTACATTCTAGACAGTAGGTGGTTGTAATGCACCATGTAGACAGTGGGTGGCTCTAATGCACCATGTAGACAATAGGTGGCGGTAATGCACCAGGTGCAACATCCCCCACAGGAACAACAGGAGTATTGCACACTTTTCAAACCCATACTGGTATTGGCCTATGGTGTTGGCTCATGCCCGCAGCTGGCTGAACTTGGCTCGGCTAGTTTTTACTTGTTCTCTGATGCCTTCTCTTAGGATGCCAATATCTACCTGGTTGGTACAGAGGAGGGCTACATCCATAAGTGCACCTGTTTGAACAGCGAGCAGTACCTGGAGACGTACACACCAGGCATGGTAGGGTACCGGGCCATCCCTCATTCCCTTGTCTTGATCTACAAGGCTACACTGAACGCTTAGCGTATGCTATAACACTACACTTCCAAAATAATCAATGGAACTGGTTGCATTGGGCATGAGAGCAGTGCGTATTCGCTGCGAAGAAGCGCAAAAAATAAATGGTCTTAATTCTGTTATTTTTCCGCGAGGTGTAAACATAGAAATGGATCATAAACTGTTGATGTCTATTTTTAAACCAAGCCATCTGTAAAGAGGAAATAACTCGCTATACGTGCGTAGCAGGAGTAGCCATTAAAAAGATGAATTCCGCTCTGCATGCGCTACACCAGGGTTATTCAACTCCCGTCCTGGAGGGCCGCACCCTGCATGATGTAGATCTCTCCCTGCTCCAACACACCTGATTCAAATGAATGGGTTGTTATCAGGCTTCTAACAACCTTGAACCAGGCGTGTTGGAGCAGGGAGAGATATCTTGCAGGGTGAATTGAATAGCCCATGTTCAACGTAGCCTGGATGTTTCTGTCGGCTTTCTGATGAAAGATTGTTGATATTTGCACTCAGTCTAACACCTATCCCTTCGATGCCATATAGGTGCTCCCTCAAAAGCTCCACCCCTCACACTGGAAAACACATTTCCAATGCTAGGATGTTGTTGTGGTGCGAAATGCACCACTTTGTTTGTGTTCCTGTTCATGGCGTCAGGGCTGTGTAGAAACACCTGAATATTTTGTGAATTTGACAGAAAGTGTTACTAGCTATTCAATTACAATCGCTTATTGTGACTAACATGACCAAAATGCGGTGTGAAGGGCCTTGCATGTGAGGAGGAGAGTCTTAAAGTTGATACGGCATTTTACAGGAAGCCAATTAATTTGATTCCAAATTGGAGCGATGTGATCTGTTGACCTTGTATGTGAGGATTCTGTCAGCAGAGTTCTGAACTAATTGGAGTCGATTGATGAATTTGTTTGGGATGCCAGAGAATAGAGAGTTGCAGTAATCCAGACGGGAAGTGACAAAGATGTGGATGAGAGTTTCAGTGCTTGAGTAGGAAAGTGAAGGTGGAAGAAGGATGCCCGGGTGATGGTTTTGATGTGTGATTCAAATGATAGGGAGTTATCAAATGTCACACCAAGGCTTTTGTATATCTGGCTGTTAAAAGGGCAGTTTTGTACTTTGAGAGGTGATTCATGTAAGCTTGTGAGTGAGCTTCTTCTCCAGTCCTCTTGTACAGATGCTCAAGACGTCGCCCAGCAGACTTCCAATGGCGTAGCTCAGGGGTGTACAAGGGGGCAATGTGGGTGAAGGAGACTGAGCTAGTTTTGAGGGAAGCGGCGGTATCCAGGGCGGTCATTGTAGTGAATGGTGAGTTCCAGGGGGGACAGAGAGGTGAGACTGGGGAACATATCCATCAGGTGTGATGGTGCGGTTGGGCCGTTGCTTTGGAAGTGGGTAAAGTTAGCTGGGCCTGTGTAGAAGTATCTGATAATTTTTTTAAACACGCACAGAGAGGGTAAGCTAGCGAAATGCGAGGAGATATTTGTTGAATTTGACAAAGTGTATTAGCTTAGCATTTAGCTTGCAATAGCCGACTATAGATCGGAAGTGCTCACAGCTTCCATTGAAATGCACTGCAGTCCTCCGTCCTGTGTGCGTTCTTCAGGGCTCGGTGTACACACTGGCCTGGTCTCCGCTGTGCCCCGACATGTTCCTCAGCGGCTCCGGCAAGTGGACGGTCCACTTGTGGAGGCAGGGTCTCCCCGGGCCTGCCCTGACCTTCTCCTCCAAGTGGCGGGCGGTGTCGGCCGTGGCCTGGTCTCCACAGTGGGCCACGGTGTTCGGAGCGGCGTACGACGACAAGGTGGAGATCTGGGACCTGGGAACCAGCATGTGAGTTTGTCAAGAGAGCCGTTGTCTCGTGTGTTCGAGTCTGTACACCTTCTCTCCCTGCAGAGGTGACCTATACGCGTGCGTGTATGCATTTGTGTGTGTGTGTGCGTGTCACCTCCACAGCCTGGACCCAGTAGCGGTGACCCAAGCCATCCCTGGCGTCAAGTTCACCACCATGCTGTTTGCCGAGCAAACCGACTGCATTCTAGCGGGCGACACCAGGGGGCAGGTTGGCGTCTACCTGCTGCGGAACATCACCGCGGGAGACGGCAGCCAGGTGCCCGTCCGCCAGCAAGCCGTCTCCGCCGCGACCGTTAGGCAGATACAATCTGTGGCTCCAGAACATGAATCCATTCAACGATAAGCTTTATACACATGGGGGTTTAGTTAACCCCCCCCCCCATAGATTTACTGCATCTAAAAACAGTGAAAACGTGTGCAACTGTGAAATGTCCCCTAATCAACTCATGTTGATCTTTCACTTTCGTACCTGTGATTCAGAACACAAGTCACAATAAGAGTTTGCTTGCAAAACGTAATGTGCAAAATCATCTTTTTTTTTCTCTGGATTATATTGTTAGGAGGCAAAATTGAAATCACGATTTAAATACAATTACTTGAACAGCCCTAACGTGTAGGTCTAAAACATTGCTTTTAATTGGTCTCTGATCCGGTTGCTCAAGACAAGTGATACACTCACCAGACAGATCATAGTGAATATACACTTATCTTGATATCTCCATATTACTGAGCGTATAATAAGCCGCCCCCTCTGTTAATGCAGTTTTGCCAGCCATGCAGCAGAATGATTTCCTCAGGCAGTGGTTTGTTTAGTCGTGTGACCGCCTAGAAGTCTGTCTCTCTCTTTTTTTTTCCAGGTGGAGAAACTGGAAGACATCATTAATGCCAACCTTGCCAGACGCTTCTGACGCACTCACACACACACAGAGACATATAGGGTCTCTGACTGTTAGTCCACAGAGACCTGAGTGACAGTGGCTCCATATTACACAAGCAATCCCACCAGAAGACATTATATGGAGGATGTTATTCTATTTTCTCTCTTTCTGGTTCGTTCTATTATCTGTATACTTAATTGGTAAATGTCCCTGTTTTCTTTTAATTCATTTTTTTTCTTCATAAGATACATTTTTATGATGTAGTGTAGAGTGTCTACATGATTTGTTTAATGTTCAAATGCAATAAATACGATTGATTCTATTACACAAACACTATATATATATATATATATATATATATATATATATATATATATATATATACACACATATACACACACACACACTTTTTCCACATAATTATGTGATGTACAATTATGTTAAAATGTACAGGGGCCCAATCACGGCACTTGTTTCTTACTTGACGGCTTCATTTCATCTCAGTCTGAAAATTCGCAACGTTCTGGATCAACGTGTTATAAATTAATATTATATTAATTAACATTATATTACTATAAACCTTTTGATCCTGAATGTTGCATTTTGGTTAAAATAAAGGATGTCTTTGCAAAGGCTGTTGAAACGTGCTTCCCAGACTTGTTGACAATAATAATCCAAAGGAAAATGTCATTATATTACCCTTTAAAAATCTTGAAACTGTTGAACATGTTCCCTTCTGATTAAGTTGTGGGTCAGAAACCAGAGGGTTTCTCTCTGTTTATCAGTTAAACTGATAAACCTGAATACAGAGCTATTTACATTGGTGACCATAGGTATAAGCAGATGATGAAACACTGCTCTGTACCACAGATAACTGGTATATCATATCCTGTCTAAATATAATATAATTTCATAACAGCCTATATGTGGCACTTGCATAGATAAGGTTTAACTATAATGTTGCACTGAATATCCCATCACACCATCAGAAAAAACTATTATGACCTTGATGAGCTGTTGTTGCTCCTCTAATATGCAGCAAATTGTTGCCACGTGAATGTGAGCAGGTTGTCAAACTAGTACAAACACAAAATATCTTTGTTAACGGTGCATTAAAGTGAAGTTTTGGTGTAATTAGGCAGGCCAATGTCCGTCTCTTTAGCCTAATGTGACTGTTGAGTGAAGGCTGTAAAAACCTAATGGGGAGTCACCAGAGATGCTGGTCGGGATGTCTGGAAACATTATTTGACTGTGAAGAAGCATTTGGAGATTGTGTGTGTGTGTGTGTGTGTTTAGGCCTACGTCATGGGGATGGTCCAAGGCGTCCAGACACTCAACGCTGGATGCTATATATTCCAAGCGGCAGCTTTGCCAGCAGCAGAAGCAGAAGAAAACTTTGACAAGAGCGCACGCGCACACACACACACACTTTACGGACAAAGAAATATAACACTTTCAGTATGCGTCTTCTGGTATTTCTGCCCTTGCTGTTGTGCGCAGCGCTGGGGGTCAAAGAAGCAGCGGCGGAGGTGACAGCAGTGAAGCTTTGCGGTCGAGAGTTCCTGAGAGCCGTGGTGTACACGTGTGGAGGTTCGCGCTGGAGAAGGTTCCTGGGCGAACCACCGATAGATGGTGAGTCACGTTTGTTTGTTTATAGAGCACAAGGTGAGGTGGGACTCCGTTTCTGACCAGAGGCGTGATAATGGCGAAGGGACCTTTGTTAACATAATAATAGCTAAAAGTGCTTCTAGTGTACATGGGGGAACCAATTATTTATTATATGGGATGAACGTTTTAATTGCAGTGTTGATGCAAATTTTCAGTTTGTTCTGTGTTGGGTTACATACGGTGTTGGATAACATCCACCTACAAATGTCTGCATTCATATTTACATCTACAGTACTTATGTATGCATGAACACACACACACAGAGGAAAACAAATCAAGAAACCCAGTTAGTCCGCTAGCCAGTGAAGTGACACAACAGAAGACAAATAGCTCTGGGTTCATCTGTAGAATACAGCCATTAGGAGTTTCCGCATTTAATGAGAGCAGGAGTGTTAATTGGGAGACTGATATCACAATTACTCAATCCCTCAGCCATTACCCTGCCTGACCAAATGAAAATCTATTTTTGACATTGCAACTGCATTAGTTGGTTGTGATGGCATGGCGGTTCAATTGCTTATACTGCGCCCCGTGCTGTGTTGTGCCAGGTGGTTTCGCGGGAGAGCAGGACAGCGATGAGAGTCTCGGCGACACCGTGGGCACAGCTTTGGCCAGGAGGAACGTCAACACCCGGCTCACCAACCGCTGCTGCTTTGAAGGCTGTAGGAAGAGTGACCTAGCCAACCTCTGTTGAGGTCCACCAGCCCCACCCATAGTATAATCAATTGATTTTATTTGATTCTACTTTACATAATACCCGTTTGAAATGTATTGGTCATACCCATGAGTGCTATATTTAACAATGTATGAAATCTAGGTTGTGTTACATTTGTACTTATATGTGGATTAATTAACATAGCTACTTATTTCTTTGCGTTATCATCGGTAATGTTGATAAGAGACTCTATGGAGGAGTGCGGTTTTTGGTCTCCTCCATAGTGGTTCTGTCTACAGGGCACTATCATTGATAGTTTCTCCTGTATCAGCAGGGTAGCAGGCTAGTGAATAGGCGTCTCTGTTTCAGCCCTTGTATGGCTGGCTAGTTTATTATAATAAATGTTCTCGCACATTTTAGGTGTGATTTTTCCATTAATGTGTCAAGTGTTATTGTGTATATGTTTAAACATGTGCATTATGATAACTAGCATACATCTTATTAAGTATCAAAGTCTACTGTTTTTCTATTTGAAACTTTTCTTTTTAATGTATCATGAGTAGCTTTTAATTGTCGGTGAAGGAAAGATTCAGACCATACCGTATGTAGATGGTAACTAATAACACAACAGTGAAACATAAAATTCCATTCCACAGTTGTCCAGTTATAACTTTTATTGGTTTTGGAAAGAAGCAAACTAACTTTTTTTTTCTTCAGTTCATGTTAGCATTGTTATGTACTGTACAAACAGCTTGAACATGTTTTGAGAGTCAACGGTACAGAACCCAAAGCGTTCTGGCTTACAGACATCAATCCTTACGTCTTCTCAACCGTAACACAGGCTGCTGACGATCACATCGACATGCCAGTCAGTACAGCAATAGCCTTTATTTCAGCTCTTCCCACATTTACTGGATTCAATAACTTTGATGCTGCAAGGAGCACATCGAGTTGAGGAGGGAGGGAAATAATTGTACGTCATAAAAGTTAAGAGCATATGTCATTATGCTAGTGAAGGCTTAAAAGACCATTTAACTTGCATTTTCACAAATCTTTAAACAGAAGATAGAAATATGGACTTGATTGAAAGGACTACTACTGCTCCAATTCAACATCAGACTTCCACAGAGTTCTTTAAATGGCCAAACGACTAGCCTGGTATACAGTATATATTTTTTAAAGAGCCAACCGAAATTACTGCCACGTTTTGTTGTGAAATAAATCTGACTGGATTGTTGAATATGCAGTAATGTTCATTGTAAGGTAACGTGAATGACCAAATTTGTTTCTGTCCATTCGAAAAAGACACCTGCAGTAACTCATGAGGAGCATTCAAGGTACCATTAAACTAAAATGCAATGCTGACATATCAATAGTGGCTACATACAGTACATGATAGACCTTTAAAAAGGTACACTCCTCAACTCCAAAATTTCTATTGTGGTAGTAACCAGAATTACAAAAACGCTGTCGGTTGGACAGTGCATGCCCGTCCACACACAAGAGGTCTGATTGGTCGCGCTAGCCCCCCCCCCCAGCCTTCCCTCCTTTACTCTACAGTCACACCAGCGGACATCTACATTTCAAAATGTAAACACTAATCTGAGGCGGTTCAAGGAGCGTACCTTCAGGTGCTATTCACATTAAACAACTTTTTGCCCCTTTTTTTCTCATCTATATTTCAAAAATACTCAGCTTATTCTCTTTTAGAGGACTGATTGGGGTACACACAAAATACAAACAAAAATAAAAATAGAAGCATTTTGGTCATCTCAACCACACTCTCCAAATGTACTCGTGTCATCTCATAGAGACCATTGCCATTATGCAAAGTAAAGCCATGGATCAAAGCGCTGCTTTATTGTTTTATTGGGTGTGCGCAGACTGTCCATGCGGGAGAAGGTCCGTACTGTACTGTACGCGAGGCTTCAGGTGACGCCCACACAGAGGACTAGGAATGAAACAGGCGCAGGACATGCAGTGCGATGGTCCTGACAGAGCACTCCAATTGACCCTGAGGTGCGTTCAAATTCAGGCGAACTCTGGGTCAATTTCGGGGTGCACATTGGAGGCAAAAGCGTTTTATTTTTTACCTTTTGCATTTGAATGGGTAAACAAGCCAAATTGTTGGATTTACAGTAAACTGAAAATCCTTAGTATAGCGTCCAGGTTTGTTTGCGGTGAACTACCTCCTCAGACCGCGTGTGCGTGCGTTCTCAAACGTTTGCAGTGAATGGAAAGCTGAACATTTTGACCTTTTCCCATTTGAATGCACCTCAGCATTTGTGAATGCAAGGTATAGTGCGATATGCATATTTAAAGGGGCCCTCCTCAATTTGTGCACGTTAATTCCCATCGCGTTTTAAACCAAAAAAAAAAAACAAAAAAAAACACTGCTTTTTCATTTCCATGTGATCTATGTGGTCCAAATCCATGTCAATTTATGCTTCTTGTCATCGCCTGGGAGCTCATTATACCATGAATATATACTAACAGCCTAATTCACCATAATAAATACAAAAAAATAAACAAGAGTCTTTGAAAAACCCATGTGAATAGCCTACATGTGAAACAGTTTCATCAATAGGCCACAGCCGTTTTTTGTCATGGAGTTGTCACCGAGTTCTCAAGCCACTGCCGGATATGACATTAGGCATTTTAGGGGCTTTCTGCAACACACTCGAGGAGTGTACCTTTAATAATTATGTTGCTGCGATGTGCGATTATCACAAACAAACATTTAGCTGGTCACAGCATAAAAAAAACAAAACAAAAAAAAAAAACGAATAATTCTGTAGTGGTACCATGGTCACCAAATGTCCTGGAAACGTCCATGTTTTGTTGTCCATGTGTAGACCGTGCTCGTGGTATGACTATCTCATATAACACTGCTTTCACTAAGCATGACACAGCATCTGTAAAGATATTTATCTTGCTTTTTATCTTTTTTTAAATACCCCCCCCCCACCCATATATAGCTCAACATATTCTGTTGCACTTGAGTTAAAAAATGATATCTGAAATAAATTCCAAAAATTATACCTTATACTGTACACAGGTTACCCAACTACACATAACAAATAAACTCAAATATTTATACCGTTCAGAGTTCTGAATTGCGATGCCATTCAAATTCTATTCATATACAGAATCACATACTTTTTACATCAAGTCATTGTCATCAATAAATAAAAATAGAATGCTGTCATGTACATTGAAGTCTACCACTGCTATCCGGGGAACAGCAGAAGGCTATTGGACAATACAAGGAAACACCAAACGCCCTTTAGGATATATATTGTTGATTTAAAATGACACTTTGTACAAATAGTTGATTTATCATTGCAGCTGCCTAACTGCTAAAACCCGTCGCTGACCGTAAATTCTGGAAACATAGCGAAAATACAGTGTTCAATCAGTGAACGTGTAATAAAAAAATGAAGCTATACAAGGACTGGACATCAAGCTGACCCTGTAGTACCAATAGGTGATGTACAGTATATACTGTGTATAGAATTTAGAGTAGATGCATTGACATCCAAACATTCCCTCTACTGTCCATAGAGAGAAAACGGCCATCTTCCAGAATTGTTGGTGGCGTTTAAGGCGCTGGAACAGTCAGGGGACCTTTGGCCCACAGAATACTGCCCAGCTACCCCAGCTACAGCCCGAGGGGGGGTGGGGTGGGGGGTGGTTTTTCCTAAAGTGTGGGTACGGTACAATACACCTGGCATATGAAGCACAGGATGCTACCTAAGCATCCCCCCCCCCCCCCGGAGACGTTAAGACGCGCGGTCACAGTCGTTTTATCTTCTCGGCAACGAGGGGCAAGGGACGCGCGTCCAGGAGTCCCGCGGGACAGAGGTCTATAGTCGGGCAGCTGCAGTGACACAGAGACATATCACCACTGTACCCATAGCAGGGCTTTGGAGGGGGCGGGACAGAGTACAGAAGCCATAGGAGGAGGAGAACCCAGGTGGTCTAACTGCAGCAATACAGATGTTCTGAAATGAATACGGTGTACAAATACGATAATAATTACATGACCTAAAACAGTTCCACAACGCTATATGCAACTTATACAATACTGCTGGGTTAGCTGCGTGACCTGTTCTCGTGGGTTGGCTGACAACGACGTGCAGAGCGGGTCTGTCTGTATTGTTGGACTGCCCTCTGTCCGGGTCAACCTCGGACTATCGAGATTGGCTCCAGTGTTATTTTGTTCAGTAGTTCAGAAGTCAGTTAGTTGTCTGCCAAGTTGTCAGCCAAATATTTTCCTGAAACAAACGGCATTGTTGGGTTGGGTTCTGTCATTGTTGTTCATACACAAAGTAGCCATTACTAGATACAAGATGGAATCTTACACAGCACATGGAAGCTAAGAATCAGAAATACTTTATTAATCCCCTAGGGAAAATTCTTCGTCAGTTGTTCATCTTGAGATTACCACAATAAATGTTTTAATACTGGTTAACACACACAGCTACAATGAACAGATTAAAACATCTATACATGTCAAAATGATTAGATGTACAAATATAGTAAGCACATTTATCTTGTTGAAAACAATTTGTGATACCCCCCTCGCCCCAAAAATCTGAACTAAATAAATCAACGTTAAACTAATTACAAACAATTAAAATCATCCAAATAGAATGGATACAGAGAAATGGTCCAACCGGCCACTATAGCCTCGCATACACACACACACACACACACACACACACACACACACACACACACCTATGGTGGCCGCGACAGACAACAGTACTGGAGCAGAAAGCACTCTACTATGCTACTACATGATTCGTTTGCGATAGTCACAGCGAGACAGCCACGCCTCACGCATACTCGCCATGGGCGCACGCACACACGCACACACAAACTGACCTGCGGCAAACCTCTTCTTGACGAGGGAGAAGCGATACCCGGGCCCCGCCAGCTCAATATCGCAGCCCGAGAGAGTGCTGCCTTCGCTGGTGAACTGAACCGCTAGAGGAGACGGGTTACTAGGGCCTTCTGTGAGCTGGAAGCGCGCCAACAGAGACCCCACACCTGCCCGGGATAGATTGTGACAGAGAGTCATGCCAGAGCGGGGTGTGTGTGTGTGTGCGAGATGTGCGTGCGTGCGTGCGTGTGTGCGTGCGTGTGCTGGGGAAACGGGGAAAGGAGGGGATAATATTAGATTATATGGCCAACTTTATTCTTCCCATGGGTAAATTCTATTATCATACCATGGGGAAATTATATTAGGTTAGCAAATGTCCTCGTGTTGTCTATTGTCTATTATTGTGTTTATAAACATTGCCTAATAGGGAAAATGACTATCGATGATGAATCTTTTAATACTGTAGTGCATAACACCGATATAGAACCTTTGTCTGTCAGTGTTTTTTTTTAACTTGCTTTTAAAATTATGAATGAAAAATGAAAACAGGCAGACAGAAAATACACAAACAACACACAGTATTTTAAAGTGTAATACCCTGATGAGACAGAAGGGGAAATCAGCAAATCATAGTAGTGTAAATCCTAGCACAAGACTGAACTATTGACATGAGCCAGCAGGAGCTGATATCTGCTGTCCAGGAGGAACTAATGGATCCCATAGACCTTTGACTGGTTACACAGTTTAATCAATGTCTTAACAAATATAAAGGATTCACTTCATTTGAGACAATGACAGCTAGCCATTCTGATTTCATGTCACCGCGACTATCACTCTGGAACCCTTCAATGAAAAAGCATTTGTCGCCCACCAAAGTATTTTTCCAAGATGAAAGTCCAATCTTACAGTATGTAAGGAAGATTTAATCAGACGTACTAGCGCTGCCTTAATGACATACGTTTTTGAAATAAAGGATTCCAGACTTATACTCGCTGAAAAGTCAAATTGTAGTGTAGCTTGCAAAATCAGGACGGTATCACAAGGCTAACTGACAGCCAGGTATGTACAATAAAGACACAACCTTCCCATTTAACAGTAGCTGACGCTGGTCTCTCATATATATACAAAACATGCATATGAACATTACACACATACCGCCATTTTCAGATTTCATTGAGATATCAGGGATTTTCCACAGGATCCTTTGCTGCTCTGCATTCCTGTCAGGATCACATGAACATAAAAGTATTAAGGCTTGCCCTCAAAGACCCCTGATGGCTGACTTGGCTCATTATCTAACAGGTTTGGAAGGCTACCATTTCATTCATCCAGGCAGAATTCATAACACCAAAAAGTATTCAATAAGTATTACATACAGTATATACTTTTATAATACAACAAGAGCCAGATTTACTAAATGTTTGCCTGAGTAAAAACGGGTGCAAGCTAGCATGGCATAACAGCTAGCAGCTACATAGCCTTTTCTATTTATCAGGCTGCTTTATTGGCGCTATACTGTTCAGGAAATCCTAATACAGCTCTGGTAAAATATGATACAGTATATTGTTTTTATTTTTCTCTCTCTCTCTCTAATATATATATATATATAACATTTTAAAAAATTTGTTTAAAAAAAGTATATTTACAGTATATTATAAAAAAAAAATGCAGTGGTCTCTTAATTTTTCACAGGGCTGTACAATACTGCAGTGATTCTTAACCTGGGCGCTAGAGTTCACAAGGAGGTCGCTTGATCTCATTTGCTTTGAGGTCAAACTCAAACTCAAACTTTGAGGTCAAAAATGTTTGACTATAATTTAATTGTGTGTAAAATGTATACATTTTTAAATGTTATAAAAAGTATTCGAAAGAGTAGGCAGTGATTTACAAAGAGCCACGGAGGTGAAATTTGAATGCTCGCTATTAATTGCCAAGGCTAAATATACAATATATACACAATATTGAGGGGAAGCCATATTTTTTTGTGGGGGGGGGGGGAGGTTGTGAATCACTGATATACTGTGCCATGTATACACATTCACCACTCAAAACCTAATAAATCAGAGCAGGCCGTTACCATGCAGCAGGGGGCAGCACAGCCTGCAGCTTGGAGACCCCTCCATCGACGGGGATGAGGAACTGCACGTTGTTGAGTGCCGTGGGCGTCGACATGGCCTCCCCGTTGTACTTGTAGTCTATCCTCAGGTCTGTGCTGGTGGGGTGGCACCTCCAGCTCACAGCGAGGTTCAGAGGTATCGACTGGAGGCCCTGTGTCGACACCTGGCCCACGCAAGCAAGCAAACGTACAGCCAGAGAGAGTGGAGTTTAACCGAGAGGGTGCAGCGGACTAGCCTGGCTCCGCCCGACTACTGCTCTCAGCTTGTTTCTTTTCGCTGAGATTACAGTCTAGAAACACATTCGCAGTAGCGTTCGCACAGCCACCCTGCTGGCGGCCCAATCAGCGTGGGTTAGTGAGATGACCGTAACTGCATGTCATGGTTTTGCCTTTAAAAGGACTATTTTCTCTTGTCTTTTAACAGGCTCTCTTAATAATTAGCACATTTTTGGTACTTAGGCTTATAGAAATGTTTGGGAATGGTATGACATATTATTAAGTACTGTAAGCCGTGATTACGTGCCAACAGAATGACAACTGGTGTATGACTAATGTCAACTTTATTTTAAAACGTAAAAGTAATGCTCGTTACTCCAATAGTACTGCGTAACAATATTGACGGGAGGTCAGTGATGATTGGCTACACAAATTCTCAAATCTCAAATTGGAGCAAACTATTTTTACATGATTTCTTTCCAGAGACATACATTTAAGAATAGTTTTTTGTTGCCCCTTCAGACAACACTGACAACTGATTATTTGAGTCCAAGTTAACTTGAGAGGGCTGAGCGTACCTGATACTTGAGCATATCCACATTATAGTATGTCGCTTGAGGCTTCTGCTCCGACACTTTTTTTAAATGACTGATCAGGTTTGGCATGTTCACCCAGAAGTCCTTGGTGTTGGCCCTGGCTTGTGTGGTGGTATCGCTGTAGAGGAATACCAGTGCAACGTCTAGTTTAGCTGGCTAACTGTGGCCCAAATCAAGCTCAACAATGTATCTCAATAGATGCATTTAATAAGCACCCACAGTTATTTATTTATCCCTAGGAAATCTAAAATAGCACAATTGCAAAAACCATAAACAAACAACTAGTTGTACACATACAGTGTCTGGGCTATGTGCCAAGCAAGGCTATAAAAAAAAGAAATGGCCTGTAATCTCTGATTACATAATGATGACTCACTAGCCAGTAAGCAGCATCCATATGAATGTAGCATCTTTAACCAACTGATCACCTCAGTATGAGACCATCACATTTATGTGTTCATACAGCATACACTATCTATATTTACAGCATATCATATCATAAACTATTGTACACTATTTATAATATAATACTGTATGTATTCTAGTTATGGAAGCCAGATAAAACAATTGATGGAAAACACATATACATATATATATATATATATATATATATATATATATATATATATATATATATATATATATATATATATCTATACT
>JAOEGT010072259.1:0-15989 GCA_025447795.1 Speoplatyrhinus poulsoni
TTTAAATATATTAATTTGTGACTGAAAATAAGTGGGGCAAAAAGGGGAAAATCTCCTTAGACCCCAAAGAGTTAAACAAGTTTCAGCTGTGGAGTGTTGAGTTGAGTGTAGATTTTTTTTGTTGCATAATATACAGTACACACTATTTGCCACAACCAAAATCGCTAGTATTGACTACATTTACAACCCATCTGGTGCCTTTATGTTGAGCCACAGTGCCTGTAAATGATAGCTCTGAAGGAGCCCCTGGGGTAGATTTGGGTGGAAAGTCCTTTATCATTTGCAAACCAAACTGGTCTATTAGTTGAGGGTCCAAAATAAATCATATAAATTGAATCCTAGACTCCCATGGCCTTCTAAAATGGATGCCTGCATAGATGGCATTAGAAAGTTTGTTGTGCGTCACATTTGTAACCTAAATTGAAGTCATTTATGATTTGCCTAGGGTCAAACAATAATCCTCTGTGACTTCAGTTTCAGTCACTGGAAAATCAAATTATGCCACAGTAAGAGTGTTGTTCATGTACACACTGCTTTTGCAAAACCGTCGACCCTATACTTTTCTTATCCCCAAGTTAGCATGAGGATTTATATCCCTTTTGCAGTACTTGGCAAATCAGAAACTAACCAGGATTAACAAAAATGTAATAAAAAATACAAAATAACTTCTCAACAGCATGTCAGCAACGGTTTTCTGTATTCTCAACGCAATATGCACACATGTCTAGTTCAGTAGTTTAATTTGATTATTTCATGCCAAGCAATCAGTGGAAGCTACAGTAGAGTTTGGGACTTAACAAAAGTTCTGTATGACTTCGAAGATTAAACCTAAAAACAATCTTTCTTAAAGGACTGGAGATACATGGCCATTTCCTAGATTGTAAATGTGCTAATACCTTTATTATAGTATTTCATAATATGTTGAAGATTCATCTGACATTCCCAGCACACTTCCTTCACAAGGTGAGGGACAGGATTATCCTTGAATACATGAAAGTAATACATTTAATGTGTACTCAAAGTGAGTGGGGTAGCACTTTGAGTACCTCTTCTTGGATTTATCATGTGGTTTAGCACTCCACATAAACATTTTTGGAAGTGCACCTCTTCCTCTTCCTGTTAATAATACATTTCATATATTTCAAATAAATCACAGGCAAAAAGTGTATAAACTCCATTATTCTATTATAAATATAACGGCACTTTTCTGTTAAAAAGGTTTCTGGCAGCCATTTTTTATTTGGACATCAAAAGCCAATATAAGACAGCCCTCTTTCAAAATAACACATCTCGAACTGTATTTACTGTACATTATACAGTACAGTTCAACACAACTGATTTATTAGTGCTTTAGTGGTATAAAAACTAAAAAAAACAACAAGCAAGCCACAGTTTTACCCTTCCGACTGGAAGAGCATCCACCTGTGTGCGTGCGTCCGTGCACACGTGTGTGTGTGTGTGTGTGTGTGTGTGTGTTTGTGAATGAGATTCTGAGGAGAATAGAAGTGAATAGAAAATTGAAATGCATTGTGGTTCCAAGTGCTGGTCACTGAGAGAATCTGGATGCAGGCCAGATGGGTTTGAGATGGAGGCAGCTGTCTGCCGTCCCTTTCATGATCACAGCTGTTGATGTTGAACATAACCAAATACTGTACCATAGAAATAATCAGAGACCCAAGCGAAATATGGAAGTTCTCTCGTTGATGGTTGGTGTGAAGAAAACCTCAAACATGCTTGTGACACATCAAACCTTAGACATAAAATATACATAAACTATGATACAGTTATTAATAAAAGCTGTCTGAATAGTGTTATTTAACATGACATGGGAAATTGACATGGACAAATTGCATTAGCCACTTTATGGATTGTGTGTCTGTTCATGTAAACCTGTGCTGCTATATATCTGTATGGGTGTGTGATTTATATTTATGTATATATCATTATCTTGTTTCATCTTCGAAATACCATATATTAGCTACAGTATCATAGTATCAAGTGTGTTTGAGGCTGTGGAGGTGGAACAAGATAATGTAATTGTTGACAGTAAAGAACTTGTACTACTTTAATATATATATATATATATAATCCTAGTGATCATTGTCTTCTTATTTCAGGTTGGTGTACCGTCGCCCTGGCAATGCTGGGTTTCCTCTACTGCTTTGCCCAGGTGGGCCTGGAGTGGACGTCCAGCCCATCGTGAGTAACCTAGCAGCAGTATGCTTGGAGACTGAATCCCTGCTGCCGAGAAACCGAACCCCCCCCCATGGCTTTCCAACCAACACTGTCCATACAGCACAGCAGGCTTTGGCAGCCAGGGCCGAGTCCCTTTCCCCCCCTCCCTGGGCTGTCCTGAAGCTGCAGCGTTGATGGTTGATTTTAAAGGCGCTATATACGAGCATGTCTGCCACTAGGTGGCACACTAAGCGCCTGCATCTCTGACCAAACGTGTGTGTGTGTGTGTGTGTGTGTCGTTCAGGATCTGCTCAGGATGAAATTTCTCCACCCCATCCCCCAGAAGACATTTGTGCTAACCTTATGGGTAACCATGGTGACCTCCGCTACTGGCACTATGTTAATAGCTCATCGTTTAAATTATTTGAATCTCCATCTCATAAGTGCATGGTTTTTAACCTATTTAAGAAGATAGACATGTATGCACCATATACATTTATGTGTTTTTTTTTTGTCTGTGTAGTGGTCATATTGTTGCTGCAATATCGCAAAACTGTATAAATTAAAGTTTCAGGCACAGATCAGCCAGCTACTGAGCGGAGGCCAATATAGTACAACAACATCATGCGTTGCTAGCGGTTGCTAGCAGTTGCTACGGGTCATGGCGTTACTTCCAGCGACACAAATATATAAGATGGAAACGTGTTATCAAAGAAGTGCAATTAATACTGTAGCGAGGGTTAGCTAACTCTAAACCTTTAGCTGTTTACTTTTGGCTGTGCTGTACTTTATCTTTATGAGGATGTTTATATAATGGATGAAATATTAATGTTTACTTCTATCTTTAAATATTGAGATACAGTAAACTTTACACAGTAAACACAATGGTTGTTTTTAACAACAACAACAACAAAAAAAGCCCCTGTCATTTAAACTCACTGAACACTGGCTCGCTCATTAGTGTGGATCATCGTACCCATCTCCTCTTCAAATTCACAATGCAGTTCAGCGCCAGCTAAACATCCACTGGAGATTTAAGAAGTTGTCAGAGCCACACAACCGTATTGTTATTCAGACTCATTCCAGGAAACCCTTGTTAACAATGATGGATTTCTCTTTCTCTAAACCTTCCCCCAGGCTCATGGTGCTAACAGAATTTCTCAGCCTGCTACCCCAAAATGCAATATTCTACCTTTTATAACAATATCAGTTTTTGAATGGAGGAACATCTTCTAAAGGCTTCTCTAACTTTTTGAGCTGTGAACATTGTGTCGCCTGTCTATTTACGGTATATGTATCTAACCGTAAACATTTCATTCGACACAGAAATGCTCAAAATCTTTTCAAATCACCTCGCAACCCTTTGGTGCTTCCCGTCACGCACATATGTCAAACCTACAGTATACTAAATGGGAGAAGAGAAATCGTTATTGGCAAACTTCATTCTTTTGACAGGTGTCCAGTTTATTTTTTTCCCCCACGTTTGTTGATTTCTATTCCTGTCTCTGGGATTATCTCATCTCTGGCACTAAGTAGGATCATGGCAATGGGTCAGTGAGTAATCGACTTAAAGGAGCTCAAAGCTGATATGAGAAGATAAGACAGGTAAAAGAAGAAACCCTCTTAAATAACTTGGTGAAATAAAAACATAAGTCATTGTCAGACATTGTCAGAAAGGATGATAAATAATCATCAGGAAACACTGTAGTAAATATAAAATGTTTATTTTTATAGATAATATATCACAGCAGTTAACAAAGTATTCCTGTGCTTGCAGTAATTATTTCTGATCACGTGAAATGTTTGTATAGAGGAATATGCATATGGTATGACCATAAACTGTTGCCAGTTTACCTTATCAGCAAAACATTCCCATGATGCATTGCATACATTTTGTACAAGTTCCAGGCATCTCCTAAGAGTTGACCACAAAAATAGTGCTGTGTCATTCAGTTTCTCTTTTCATGCTAATTATAAAGAAGAAAAAAACAAAAAAACATGATTCGTATTGGGTAAGGGTCACATGGCAGTTTTCTAAAGGCACAATTTGCATGCGTTTCATTGTCAGAAAGGTAAACACTAATAACAGACTTAAGCAAGAGTTAGCGGAGATGGTAAAAATATATCATTGTGATTTCAAGATTAGAAGAATGGCATTATACGCGTTTCAGGGATTATAAATGATACAGCATGGTACTCTTATTGCTTTCAGATATCTTGTCTATGAATTTTAAAAGGCACCTATACTGTACATCCACTTGCACTTCAGTCTATCTTTGGCTTTTATCTTATGATAAAATATTAAGTCTGGTAAAGAAATGTGTTAAGTGGAACGACCCATGTGCCAAATAAAATTCATGCAGTGCAGTCCAATGCCCAAAATACAAATTATATTTACTTTTTCTTTTTTTTTTTTGGGGAGTGGGGAAGGGAAAAATAAATATTTACAAATAATGGGTGTATGAATATAAATAAAGGCATTTGAATAGTATGCTATTTATATCCATTACATGTAGGCCTACACAACCATAGACTGGCCTATTAATAAATTGTGTGCTTGAATCAATATATGCCTTAGTGTTTATGTGACTGTTTGCTGTCTCCATGTTTATAAAAGTCACTTATGACAGTATAGCTTCGTAGAATTGCGTGGTTTTCCTTTTTAGTTTTTTTTTTTTTTTGTTGCTGCTTTGCTTGATTTGACCTCTTACGAGCTCTCACATTGACGTTGTCTGGCACAGCAAAACTGTCTTAGGACAACCAGCAAGATGTCAATCACCCTAGTCTATAGACATGCCCAGACGTGTGGTGTAATCCATAATGCCAAGCATTTGTGTGGGTGGACCATAGAGGTATGGGAGAAAGACTTTAAGATCACCTCTTAACATTTGTCATTTTAAAACCAATTATGTGTATAAGGGCGCTTCTGCCATTCCAATTGAATAATGCCAGAAAGATAAGAATTCATAGTGTCAATTTTCTACATTATTTAGCAGCTTCTAGGATTTGTATAAACTGAACTCATTAAAATGTATAGACGCAAACTAATGTAGACCATAATTCAAGTTAAATCGGTGAATATACAGTAGATAGTATTCTCTCAATATGAATACGCTGGTTATGGTTCACTGACACGCAGAGGGGTATAAAATTCATACATAATGCATACATTGTGTAATAAACTTTCAAATATTTACTAAATGTTAATATCTTAATTAAAAATGTGTTTCTTACATTTTTTTTAAACAATCTTTGAGAACATGCATTTGAGTTTTCTCATTCATGCCCATTTATGTATTGCAAAATGACATGTTTGATACTGTTGAACTTTTGGCCTTCGACTGTAGAAGCAAGGCGTTGGCAGCATTTATTTTCCCTTTCCAAACTGTCCCTCTCCCAACCTATTAAAATATCAAATACATCTGACATACTTCTAGTAAATTGCATATTAGGGCCAAAGGTATTTAAGGAAAACCTCTTTTAAGTATACATTTCTTCTCCCAAGTACTGTCTAGAATTATTATTAATTTTGCTGCACTGGCTGGTGTGAACATGTATTTATTCTGTCAAATTAAATTTAACCACTGCAATTCATTTCAGAATGTAATGGTCTGTTCGTGCATGAATTCAAATGCAGTTTTATAAAAAGCAAGATAAATATGCCTATTAATGTTAGAAATACCTTCAAGCGTCAATAATGATTAAAGTGCATAGATGTCTGAAAATTAATTTGACTATTATTATTGAAACATGAGTCAATGCTGTATCGTTTATGTGATGCTACAGGCCATTGTAATCCAATAAATATGAAAATGTTTATTCAACACAAGCACCCACGGCAGAGCCATATGCTGTTCCCTGCTAATGCTACAGTACTCTTCTGTAAAAGCCCACACATGACATACTAAAATACTACTTATTGTCTGGTAATTGAGAAAATTGTAATGGTTTCAGATGTACAGTACTCTAATGACTGTACGGTTTATTCATGAGCTGGCTCAATCCCTTCTGAACAAATGTGATTTGAAGTTCTTGTCCACCCACACAAATGTTGTCAGCTACAGGTATTATGGCAGAAAAACCTCTTCCTCTAGATGAAGATGGGTGAAGTTAGGATGAATTTTTGCTGAGGGCACCAAATTCTAATCAGACCTCAACATTATAGCACTTATAGCGCCAGTTGTCTAACCTAACAAAGAATTTGATTAATGCCTATTCCACACTTAAACAATAACTTTTTCTTAAATGTGGATTTTCGTCATTATTAAAAATGTAAAAAAAGAAAAAGCAGTCCATATATAATATGCACTGTTTAAAATTAAAATCTCCATCCACATGGTAAAGCACTATGCTTTCCAGCATTGTCAAGAAAAACACCTCTGGTAAACAAAGGAGATAATTCCACGCACTCTGGCGTCAAACAAATGAGATAACAGGCACACTTGCTTATGTTACAAGCCAATAACCTTCCCTGTCCAACAATGGCAACACCATTTCTGAATATCTTCACCCTGGAATGAGTTTAGCAAAAAGGCCATATTCACTGATCTTAAACGTTTGTGTGTGGATGAAAAGCCAAACACATAGAACAATCTTTGTTTTTAAAAGAATACCTGTGTAAGTGTGGACTACGATAGGCATAATAGGGCTCATAGCACCCCTCAGAAGAGGTCTAATAAAGCTGCGGTACACTAAATACATCTAAATGGGTGGACAGGGCCTTTGATTCATTAAAAAGAAACTTGGGCATATAGACAGTAAAAGCAGGGTTAATTGTGACAAATGTCTATAAAGGATGTTCCTTTGTAATAAGATCGTAAAGAACCAAGGTTTCAGATGTTGGTGCATCTAAGTTAGATATCCAATGAAACCCAGACCTAATAGCTGTACAGTATAACCTCTATAAATAATTTCTGCAAAGGTCTATGTACTACTAAACATGAATGATTTAGTAAACATATGAAATCATTATACAGCACGCAAACATCTAATTCCTGAAATCAAATGTTCAGTTTACTGATTATGCCCTGCAAAATTAAATGTGGCCACTTAAAAATACATTTTACATTTAAAAAGAAATGCTTACCCATTTAAGGATTGTTCAAGCACCCATTGGGTTAGTGTCAATACTATGATAGAGCCTGACAGGCCATATGATCATGTCACTGTCTTCAGGTTAACTGAGGTAATCTCTTGGATCCGTTGTCCAGCTGAACCAACCCAATCAGAGTTTCCACTGCTGTTGAATAATGACCAAGAGATGTTAGCTGACAGGCACATTAAAAACCCACATGCTTACAAATATACATAGAGCATCTCCACGACCATCCCATATAAAACTACCACAAAATAGAATCCTATTGCATTATGATTTTGCCTATAAGGAAATTCCTTGCTTGCTTGGAGGTAGACAAGCAAGCACACAGTATGTGTTCAGCGTGATTGTTCAGATGTTCTGCTCATCGTTGTTCTGCTGTAACACTGGATAGGGCATTGTTTACCAATATAATAACAATACTGATCGTTATACTGTCATTCATTACTATGTGCTGCCACTATTCTACAATTCCACACAATCAGAACAGACCATAGGCTACAGAACTATGGCTTTTCCAACAACCACATGTAGATAGGAAGAAATATTTGTTTCTAAATATTAATATTGCAGGGTAGATGGTTAACTTGTGCCTAATGCCACTTACAGTATAGAAGAACCCTAGTTCATATTCAACATATCCAACTAACATTCAGTTTTTCAAAGCTACATTATACAGTAGAAAGTAGAATTATTTCAACTCATCATCGGCAAGCATGGGGGTCCAATCTATCATCAAATTGCCTACTAAGTACTATGTGTCGTATAATTCATCATAATATCACAAAAACATCCATATCTTTGGAAATTAAAATGGGAACATTTCCATATCTCATTCTCAATGTCAAATATAATTCTCAATGTGAAAATATTGCAAACTAGTTGGTTTATTCTACCAGTTTAGATATGGATGGATAAACTTTTTGATATACAAGCCTTTCTTGACATGCAAGGAATCAGGATTCAAGAACAAATAATTCATGCTGTTCAGCGTGTTACACCACAAGCTAACATTATAATACATTACACAGGTGTTTTTGTTCACACTCTCAACCTTTGGGATAATATGAACCAGTATAGTTCCTTGTGTGTAATTATTAAACTTTGTATTTTTCCACCCAGTTTTAATGGAAAATGAAGTTCCATATAACTTGTATATACAAACATTGTAGAGCTGTCTGTTTTACAGTTCTGTGCTAATGCTAAAACATCTTTGTACCTTACCTTCTCAAAACAGGAGGTCCATTACTCACAGATACACCTGGGGTAAAATCCAGTGAATCTTAGAAGTTCACAATGTTACCAAAATCTAAAATGTGTACCCAGTGCAGCTGTCCAACTGACCCAGACATTACTGCATCCTAGCTGGTTTAAAAATCTGCGTACAGTCAGTGTGCATTTCTCTCTCAGACCATTTTGTCTAGTCCACCTGTTTTTAAGAAAAGATGTCATCCTTGTCGGACTCCGGCGAAGCGGGTCTAGAAATATCAAACAGAGGCTTTGGGATGCTATCGGAATCGCTCCTCGCTCTGAGGAGCTTGACTGTTTCAGTAAGTTGGGCCTCCAGGCCGGACATTCGAACGTTCAGGTCTTTGAGGTCGTCCTTGAGCTCCAGCTTCATCTCCTGCAGCGAGGCCTGCAGCGTCTGCTCCGGGATCGGGTAGAAGCCGTGCCGGGTCTCCAGCTGCACGGGACTGCGGTCCTGCGGCGTCGTGCGGAAGTCTCCCACCTTGTCCAGGCGCAAGTCGCTCTTGGTGATCCCACTGTCGCAGGAGTCTGTCTTCTTCAGAGACATCTGTGACTCGTGGGCTTTGGTCCTTTCGGGCAGAGTTTCCATGGACTCGGCTTTGGACACTTTGTTCCAGTTGTCCGGCTTGGCCAGGGAGTCTTTAAAGCGGCCCCAGCCTTTGCCTTTGGCGGGCTCGGAGAGCCGGGAGGCTACGAAGGCAACAGTGGGTGGCGCCTGAAGCTTGGCCTTGTCTGATGGTGTGGGGTTCGGGGGCGTCGATGACAACGGCGTCGCGGGGCTTTCCGTGACTGTCACGATACTGGTGGTGGCAACTGGCGCTTTAGTCAAAGGTGGTCCTGCGTACATGGGGCCTTTCTCAATGTCGTACTCGTCCGAGTCGGGCTTGTCCGTTGCCAAGCGCGCCTCCTTCTGCTGCCTGAAGCGCTGAAAAAGCCTTCGCACCGGGTGATCTGGGGGGAGGTTCAGCGGCGCTTCGTTTTTACGCCTGAGGCGCTCTTCTTCCTCTCTTTTGACATCACTGATCTTTCGAAAGACAATCTACAAAAAACAGAATGTTTAGATCCAGCAAATCAATCATGAAAATGTTAAAAATAAATAAAAATCTCTAGCCTAGTAAAATTGTCTTTAAGCTACAGTACGCCTCTGTGAATTGCTTTGCTGTCAACTGAAAACCGTTTGACAGCCGGTTCACCAAATCAGTGTCCAGGTGGCTAGTTCAGCAGGTGCCGACAGCAATTATGTGCGTGAGTTTGTTTGAGATGTTTTCTGTTCTGAATTGTTGATGGTGGCTCAATGACCTACTATTGACTTATGTACTTAATTCCTTTATTTCTAAGGGACCATGTACAATTTTAAGCATATCTGTCACCATTTGATGTATTGCACCAGAGATAGCCCAAGGCTAATTTTAATCTGCAGTCCCCTAACAGATATAAATACAAACACAGTTGCCTAACTTAATATAACAACAATAAGACTAAATTAATGAATGAATGAATCAAACAAGTAAACAATACAAATAACATACAATATACTATACATATGCAAACGTACATACATA
Source organism: Speoplatyrhinus poulsoni (assembly GCA_025447795.1). Lineage (NCBI taxonomy): Eukaryota > Metazoa > Chordata > Actinopteri > Percopsiformes > Amblyopsidae > Speoplatyrhinus > Speoplatyrhinus poulsoni. The sequence continues at coordinate 10,081 of JAOEGT010072259.1, forward strand.
CATACATACAGTACACACAACTTGGATATATTCCTATTGGTACGGAATGGAGATTTTCCAGAGTGCAGATTTTCTTTGTAAACCAGGAGCTTTTAACGTCAGGGTGGGAAGGTTAGTCTCTAGTATATTTAGAGACTCATTGGATTGTCTGGGTCATTGACAGAGTGTGAACATGTTTGTCTACGGTGTTGTTTAAATTGTGTGAGCTGTGTAAATGTCACCTAAATAAGTAATGCCATTGGAATAACTTATTTTATTTTTATTTATTTATTCATTTAAGTTATTCCAATGGCATAGACAGAAAGTTAATGCCTTGGCTTTGGCTTCAAATAGCAAAGAGGCACATGACCACTATTTATGGGGCCTATACTGTAGGATTATTGCTTCAGTGAACGCCAAATATTTTAAAGTGATAACTGGTTTCCCATTAACTTTAGATTCCACACCTCAATAAAATGCACATTCTCACACTTGTTTTCAGAATAAAATAATCATAAAAATAATATTAAGTGGGTTTGAATCATGCATTTACAAAGATAATACAAGCATCTGCTACTGTAGTAGTCTGAAACACTAATGTTCTGGTGTGGTTTACATATGCATCAGGCATTTCAGCTCAGACTACAATACATGTTACCAATATACATGAGAGGAACATAATTGTAATATTATTAACTGTATGATCAAAATAATTAATGAGAATGGCAATAGTGACAGCACATTCTTTTTCTGTTGTACGGAAACAGCCTAATTTCATTATTCTCAGGTTCTGAGTAAGTGCTGTTATTAGATAATTGCGTCTGCATAAACCTTCTCAATTGGTTTAGGGTGTTTACAGTGCCAGGAAATGAAGCACGATGTGGTGCATAGACATTTCTGGAGCACTTGCAATTTACACAAGCCATAATAATTGCTTCTTGACGTCTTGTCAGGTCTTTCCTTGATCTCAAGGCGTGAATCAACACTAAATCATAAATGAATGGTTGGATAGGCATTATCTTGGTAGATTCAGTGGATTCAGAGATGGACAATAGTTGAAAGGTTCAACCTACGACAGTGGATCAATCTTATACTATGCTGCTCTACTGCTTACATGGAATTTGTATCGTTTTAGGCACCAGTTCACAAACCTCATTTAAAGACAGTACTTTTGTTACACCAGTACACACATACAGTAGTGTCAGTCAAGCTTAGAGAATGTATAATTGCCTTTCATGGCTGAATTTTATGTTTGAAGGTGTTCTTTATTCCAGTTTGTAAATATGTAAATGTATTATTTACTGTAGTTCACTAATGTTACATTTCTGCAAATAAAATAACAACAAAAAGTCATTCTAGTTTCAACCTTATACCATGTTGTTTGGATGAAGCCTTGAATACAACATATTTGCAGATTAACCTTTTAGTAAAGCTACCAGGATTCCAGTGTACAGTATGTTATCCATTCAATCAATTCCCCAGTCATATAAATCTAGAATGTACAGCATGCAGCCTGTGAATGGTCAGCTCAGTGCAATAGATGAGATTGCCTTCGCTTATCTAGGCAATTCAATCAAATGCACTCTCCTGGTATTATGAACGGGGAAATGACTGGTAGTCCCAATCATACATTGGCTATCACTGGTGTTGATACCCGAGCAGAGGATATCAGATGGGTTTGTTTCACGTACGGTCACAATTTGTGAAATATAGTCTACGGGAGGGAGACTTATGTTTGGAAATGTGATATATAGTGTCTGCAGTGCAGTGCAATTGTGCGGCATGGCTGTATAAACACTGGCTGTGTATTGAATGTACTGATATTGTGTCATGGTGTAGATATTTCTCAACAGAACCATATGTCAATTTTTGTTGTATCTGGCAGTACCCAATCTCGGAACCCATCGGCTATCGTCGTCAGACAGAGAACCGACAATGTACCTCTGGAAACAAGGGCCAATATTTTGAGAGTTTGTTGTAGCTAAGTGTTTATCCAGGCCAATAATTCCACTTTCATGTGTGAGTTCAGTTAATCTCTATAAACAGATATCTGCACATACATTTTTATAAAACGCTAATAAAAAGCTCAGTCGTCGTCATACGATTTCTGAGATTGCATTTAGGCTAATGTGTACAGTCCACATGTTTACTGTTAACCTGCATTTCCCCAAAGCCTGCTCAAAGCTGATTGGACAATTCTACACAGACTACAATCTCAAACCAGTACATTTCCGCTACAAAAGTAATGTGCCGCTGCAGACATATTTTGCATTTTTCATATGCAGATGCACTGTATTTATAGAGGCTGTACCAGAAACAGCACTAATTAGATACGGTAGTTCTAACTCCAAAACACACAAATACATTTGCAAACTGATTGGGGCAAACCCTTATTTCAGTCAGGACCACTATAGTCAAAATAACTTGCATCAAGTTATTTATATTTGGAGGTATGGCTCTGTTCCGGGAGCTCCCTGTCCTTCAATGCTCATACAAGGAAAGCCCTGTCCATGTGCGTACATGGAAAGCCCAAGGCAGGGAGAGCAGCAAAATGACCCCCCATAGGGTACAGAACAGTGCACGCGTGGAAATTAAGCAGGAAATAAAGCAGGAAATAAAGAATAAATGTGAAGACTACATATAGCTTACTAGTTTGAAAATTAACAGAACTTGTTAGTGGAATCCCACTATATATTTTCTCTCCTCTACTTATTGTATATTTTAAATAAATGCAAACATTTGCATTAAGCAAAATAAAAAAAAGGACATTTATGTAAAATTTTGAACAGGTAAAAATATCTGATTTATTAATCGCATATTGCGTAAAGCGTGTGTTTGATTGACAGCCCAGGCTAAAAACCAACTGATGCTAGTTCGGTTTGTCACGACAACTGACTACTCCTGAACCCCATCCTGCCTGCAACAGTTGCCTTGCTACCACACTTACCCTCTTCCTCAGGTTGTACGTCAGCAGTAGATTTCGTGAGAAATGGTTGGAGAATGCTGTGTAGAATTCCAGCACCTTTTGCAGAGCGTCGCGCTTGATGACGTGCAAGTCGCAGTAGGTCAGTGCTCGGACGTTGGCGCAGGCCTGGGCAAGAGTCACTTCCTTCCAGAACACATCCCCAAACACATCTCCTTTACCTGCACAGAAAGGTCACAGGTTTTGTCGCCCCACTTCTGCGGCATGTTAGCTGTTCAGGTCGAAAGAATGAGCTAATCAGTCGTATTTGAGCAGAACAGTCTGACAGCTCTGCATAAACAGTGGATCTAATTACAGAATATTTTGACACAGTAGAATGTCACAGTACAGCTTTGCAGAAAAACATTTGCAACCCCACGTGTGTTTCACACTACTGAATAATTCTAAATGTAATTTAATAATAACTGAAAATGTACTGTTTTAATGCTGTCCTTTAGTAAAAAATACTGTAAGTCCTCTAAACGGTATGTATTTGATTTGCAAACGGTTCGGGCCCTTTTAACTGTATAAAATGGTGGAATTCATATAAAATACTATTTTAGACTACTCATGCGGTCAGCTTGTCGTTCAAGAAGCTAATGATTTTAGAAATAAACTATAACTTACTATTCGTTGAGTTCCAGTGCAAAAATAAAATCTATGAGAAAATATTTGTCCTTGGCCAGAGATGGACCGGAAAGTCACATTTTATGTATTCCCCTATAAGGAAGCTTCAACCTTAGGCATTGATTGGCACATCCATCTTGTGAATACTTACGTTAATACGTTACATCTTTATTTCTGTTCTATGGTGGCATTAGGTTAATGAGAACCTGATTAATAGCTGTAACTAGTTTAGCACAGTGGGCATACATACATTGATTGTTTCAAAAGAGGAACCAATAGTATTGATTGTTTATTGATGCAAAGCCCAGGTAGCTTTAATAAGGATCCCATTTTATGTTCTCGGGTTAAGAATTGGAAGAAATATATGTTCTATACTCACGTTAAGTTGTAAAAACATCTTCATAGGACAATGAAGTCATATAATACAGTAGTCTGAATGTAACATATTATCCTGCTCATGAAATCTCAAATTCTTACGAGGAGGACATTGTGTAAAAAGAAAGTGTCCTTAACATATGTGGCAAATACATAACAATAAAGGCTACACATAACTGTACAAGCATAATCCATGAACATGCATCACACTGTATAATCACTATGAAACCCCTTAGTCGAGATGAACTACCTTTGAGCAAAGGTCCCACCCCCATTGTGGCCATTGTTCAGGCACAGCTATAAATCACTTAAAGGTATCGTCACCTATTGTAAGCCAATATGCTTTTTACCAAATTTCTTCGCGGTCCAAAAACATTTGGTGTGCGTGCTGAAAAAATAATCAAATTCTTCTACACAGACCTGCTTCTCTAAATAGGAACACAAACAATGTGGTGAGGACCGCACCACACAACAACAACTTTCCTAGCCTTCGCAATGCGTTTCCAGTGTGTGGGGCGGAGCTTCCGAGAGAGCACCCTATGGCAATGAAAGCAGGGGTGTTTTTGTTCAAATATCATCAAGCTTTCTGAAGAATAGATGTAATATAGATATACTTTGTACACTTTTCACAACGAAACATGCATGGATGCACATATCGAGGGCAGGGAAGGGGTAATTGGTTCAACTATGATTCACTATATGTGCGTATTACAAGCACTCTCTCTTTCCAATAAATAAATACACAATACTCCCTTAAAGGTTAGTCATTCTCGAGTACGCTGCTAATTTCTAACTAAAACCAAAACAAATTCAGCAAATATCTCCTTGCGTTTTGCTAGCATGCAAACACCGCTCACAACAACAATGCTGCTTGGCTTCACAATGCGTTTTAATGTGTGGGGGCGGAGCTTGTGAGGGAGTATATTTTTATTTGAGCTTGAAGTTAGCAAGTGTTCTCGAGAATAACTGACCCTGCCTTTAACGCAGGGGTAAGGAACCCTGGTCCTGGAGAGCCGCAGCCCTGCGTGTTTTAGAAGTCTCCCTGCTCCAACACACCCGATTCTAATGAATGGGTCGTTATCAGGCTTCTAACACACACACTTCTAACTTTGTTCATTAGAATCAGGTGCGTTGGAGCAGGGAGACATCTAAAACATGCAGGGCTGCGGCTCTCCAGGACCAGGGTTCCCTACCCCTGCCTTTAACGCCATATCAAATGAAAAGCTTTGACTCACCTAAAATAGCCACCACTTCATCATCCTGAATAACCTCCAGCGATCCAGACACCACGAAACAAAGGCTGTCCACACTTTCTCCTGCGTGGTAGATCAGGTCCCCAGGGGCACAGTGGATGGTCTGGAACTCCATGGCCAGAGCTCTCAGACACCCATCGCTGGCCAGCCGAAAAGCTGGATGCTCTTTGAACACTTTCCGGTTCAGGTGAACACAAATGTCCGCCCTCATATCTTTGGGGCATATCTGTAACACCTGAGAAAAACGTATTAACATAGATATGAGAAATTAAATGACCTTCGGCAAATAAAAAAACAATAAAGAGTTGACTTTGTTTAACAGGCTGCGTAAAACAAAGCCCTTCGCCTATTTGTGGAAACAGAAAATTATATATGATATCCCCACAGTGCTTTTCAAGTGTCACATCAAACAACTAACAGACTGTCTAGTCTGTCAGAGGCTTTTGTGTAGACAGGCCGGAAGTCTGACTTCACGTCCAGAAGATAACTACAGTATATAAACACTGAATATACGAGTTTACATGGCAGATGACATTCAAGGCTCAAGGTAAACTTGTTAACTTGTAAAAATTTTCATATTTTTTCAAATATTATTACAATTATTTTGTGTGAATTATGTTTTATGGTACATTTTCCTGGAGTGCCTACTCCAGGTGGGGAATGAGTCCTTACCCCAAGTGAAGGAGTTTAAGTACCTCGGGGTCTTGTTCGCG
>JAOEGT010072270.1:0-12076 GCA_025447795.1 Speoplatyrhinus poulsoni
CAGGTGTGTTGGAGCAGGGAGACAACTAAAACATGCAGCACAGCGGCCCTCCAGGACTGGAATTGAATAGCCCTGATCTATAGTATCTAGGTCGGCCGTAGAGAGAGGAGGAGAGAGAAAAGAGTGTGTCTGTTAGTCAAAATAGGTTGTGCTGGGGGCAAAACAGAAACACATGCTTATTCAAGTTTAAAACAACGATCAACTTCAGCAGCAGCGCAATAAACTCCTTTATGTGACTTTCTCAGCAGGTTATTAATCATAGTGCTCGCTGGTTGCAGTCTTGCACTCATAGGTGTCAACTGGGTATAGCCAGGTATGCTGCCATACCTTGGGATCAGCTTGAAAAATACAAGTATTTGAATTTCACTTGTATCGCCATACAATTGATGATTTTTGATTTACAAAAATGATAAGTGCCTATGTAGCTAATCGCATATGCGTAGGAAACGCAGGGAAGAAAATATCCTAACTTATATTGACAGCGTGATTTAGGCGCTTATTGGGCACTACTGGCAAAACATTCTACCCTCGGATCAAGACTGCCTTTCTTCTCTTCAGAAAGGTCTGATTGGTTGGTTGGTAGAACAAGGTTATTGCACTCAGATTTTAATAATACTGTAAAACCTTCACAAATGTGACTACTCCTTCCCAGCGTGCCAACGTTTTGCCGCAGGTGGGGTGCCGGAGGCTATAGGCTATAATGTTATACCTACAGGGCAGCCTGCTTCCGGTGCCAATGGCAACGGCAATAGCAAATTGTGAATGTAGCTTCCTCGAAAACAGAAAAATTCGGACCACATCACAGACCTGTTTCACGTCGACATTCTCCCTCTGCATGCTCAACTTATGGATCCTACATTTGTGTAAATATGATCGAGCATAACTGGCTATCAGCTCGTATCAAGGTGCAGTCCGACACTGGAATGATAGTGTGGGGGGGGTGCACAATATATCCACTCAATATCGTTATTATCGCAATATCACGTTGTGCAATATCATATTGAAAATGTTGCAGGAGGTGCAATATTCAGTTTATGTTGTGGAGGGATGTGTCCATTGGCTGTTTGGCTTAGTTGTGTTTGATTCAGACAGAAAAGTAAGATGTGTGGGTGAGGAAGCTAATGACATAATAGAGATCAGAGAGGAAACATTAGTGGCCATTTAAAATAATGCCTCCTCGGTAGCTTGGAATTACTGTTGTTGCACGAGTCCAATAACTGTCACTTAAAAATGTGTTGATGCAAATGAAATGATGCACTTTCCCATAACCTGTGTGTTTATTCTTATGTTTAAATATATCAAACTTAATAGATATTGCAATTCTCATCATCAATATCACATTTTATCAATATTGTGCACCCTAGTGCACCCCACTGTCACTTGTCAGTGGGGGGGACATAACAGCTCAACATCATGGCATCATTCATCAACATAATTTAAATGTCAGCGATTGTTTACAGAATTACAGAACTATCATCTTCATTTAATTGTTTTATTTTTCTTATTATACTTGACGTGGTAACAGCATTTGTACTAATTGCTATGTTTGAGTTCTAATTTCTGCATTAGAATATAGAGCATTTCAACTTTTTACGTTCTCAGTATCTCATGTAGTTATGCTCTGGCATCACATTATAGATTTAAAATGTGATCATAAACAGCACAATTGTGGCTAATAGATTTTGTGCTCAAAGTGTGCTTTCTGCAGTATCACAGTTATGTCATAAATCATACAATATGAATAAACATAATAACCGATTATCCCCACGGCATGTTTCTGTTTGCATGATCGCTAGAATCCCTATCGCAACTAAATTTGTTGTGTTTTTTTTTTCTGAATCAGTTCAAACTTAAGATGTCTCTACAAAATAATTTACACTAACAAAGTCAAGATTTACAATTAGTCAGAGCTGAGGTCAGACCCCACAAACAGGAGAGAGTGCAGGTCTGATTGAAATGTTCTTATGTGGTCTAGCATTTCAACAAACCCAACCTGCTGGCAGTTTCATAAGGTTGCCCCTGCAATGAGACCGTCTGTCATTATTCCTTCATTCAGAGGTCAATACAGGGATAGAGGATGCCCTCTAGCAGTTAACTATGATGGTCGAGGTAAATGCATGTGTTTAATCAGTACGAGATGGAAACTCAACATAAGGCACCAACAACCACATGAAATACACCAGACCTGTGAAGTCATAGCATGGTTGCCATAATGGAATCCAGAAGGCTCCACTGCATCTCATTGGCAAACTCAGGATTCCAATTGTGACTCCAATTGGATATCCTGGGATTGCTGGCTGACAGGGGTTTCTGGAATGTCTCTGCCCAATCAACTCTGGCCAAGTTATGCCTCTACAGGGGGTCCCTTATCACGTAAGACTAATAGACTAGATTTATTTAAACCAGCGGTAGAGCGATCCAGTTCTAGATGAAGAACATGTAGGCAACTGATTACTCTATTTCTGCTCAGTATCAAAGAGATGGGCTACTATTTATACTGTAATAGTTTTAGAAGTGTGTGTATTTTAACAGTTCTCAATTGAAGTTTTTTTTGGGAAACTATATATATTATTTGGCTACTTTTGGCTGCAGTACCAGTGTTGGCCACTGTTGCCACTCCTGGGGGCTTGCTTCAAACTCAAAGAAACCACTTCCTATGATACACAAACACACAAATACAACACACATGTCTGAAGATGTGGGGCAGCTGTGGACAGGAATCAAGAAGAAGACCAGGGGAAGTAAGGGGGGAGGGATTGCAGACAGAAGGGATATTGTATATTCACTAATGTGGGCTACTCTGCTAAAGAACACTTCCCAAACACATGACTCCATTGTGGGACCAAAATAGTCACTCTGCCTCACACTCATGCTAAGTATTAGTTAAAAGCACCCACCCCCGCCTCACAAAGCACCATGAGCGCAAATATCTTAGTACAGGTGGTATCAAACGCTTGAGCCCTTGTCCTTAAGCAGTGATTCTAAAACCCACAATATAAACCCACATCACAAGCAGAACACAAACTACATTAATATGTATGCGTATTATACAGTATATCATTAAAAGGCAGTCAGCGACCAATGTGAGGGATGAATGTGAGGGATGAGGGTTGCTTCCGAGGAAGCAACCTATGGAATTGAAGGGTTTTGGTTTTTATCAAGTTCAAATACCAACAACTACCTCTAAATAGAATAATAGGTAATAAAGCTTGACAAAAATCTGTGAAAGTATTTTAAATGTAGATACAAAAAAAAACGTTAAAAGCCTTTTATAACCCCTTAGGCAGAGAAACCCCCTTTGACGATAACTGCTTTATTTACATAGCATTACAAAGCAAATTAATGTTACTAAACCTTAGTGGTTTATGTTAACTGTAAAACATGACCCACACTAGCAGCAGGAGGTCTGGCTTTAAAGAGCGTCTTTGGGGTAATGATGGGGGAGATATAACATCTCAGACCTATCCCTGACAGGATAGCATCCATAAGTTCTGCAGTAATCAGCTGCAGAAGTCCCCCCCCCCTCAACTAAGCACCTTAGACTGGATAATACTACAGCCAAAAACATATGTGTTTGTTACATTAACATAAAATTGACAATATACAGGAAAGTCCCATGATATTAATAATATTAACTGTCTACTATGCATAATGTAGTGTAGCTAGCAAAGGAAGCAGAACCCCAAAATGGCACTCAATACTTCCCCCTCCACACATCTCCATAACTCCCCTCTAATGAAATGCAAGTTACATATGGAGCCATTCAGCAGTGACCAGAGTCAGACTGGAAGGTAAAAATAGAGCAAAAGCAAACAGAGCAGAACCTTTAGAGAACAGGCAGGACTGGACTGGCAGTGTAAAAACTAAAACATATCAAGACTGTATCAGCTTCTTTATTACGGACAACAATTACCAGCTATAATAAATAGCCTTCTGTTATGATTAGGATTCAAAGACATTTTACCAATACACAAGTTATAGCTCTGGCTTTTCACCATTCCTTATATTAACACAGGTTTTGTTTACATCAATATAATGTAATGTTTTCATGTTTTTCAAAAACATGAAGTTTCTACAAGAAACAGTTTATAAATGTGTGGACTGGTACCAATACATGAGTTACACACCATGGCATCCTTAGGCTGTGTGGCTGGACTACACCAGCACATTCAATGGGAGAAGTTTGTCACCTCAAACACTTTTTGCTTTCTTTCAGAACCTTCCCTGAAAACATCATCGGGCTGGGAAGTCGAGAAAAAGCTTTTCCAGTGTCACTCAGTGCCTAACAATGGTACAAGCCAACCACCCTGTATAACTAAGATGGCCTTGAAGACATGCTGCACTGTGAGTATTCCAACAGAAGGTTATCTCTAACAGAACTAATTGTAAGTCGCTTTGGATGAAAGTGTCTGCTTAATGCTGCATGTATACTATAGCTTTCAATGTAAATTATATTATTAATGAATTAAGTTAAATGTGACACAAACAATCCAACATATTCTATATTCAGCAGTACACAAAGGTATTCTTCTGGCCTGGTCACTGTCAAGCATGGAGACCAAAACCGTTTAGCTCCCAGACTGGGGCAGGATGTAGACTAGGCCAGGGGAGTGTCTTGCCTCTCTGCCCATAATCCTGGCTCAAGGGACAGGATCATGACCACAGAGAGGATGGAGGAGGAGGTTATAGCACTCACCATAGCAATCAACTAGGCATCCTGATCCTGTGGCCATACTACACACATGCTCTTCTACTCAACAGCGTGGTAGTAGAGAGCAAGAGAGTCAAATCAAGCTGGGGTCAATCCTTTTGACTTGCCATCCTTCAAAATAAACAGAAAGGCTAGTCAGTCTAAACTTAACTCCAGCATAAAAGCAGCTGCTTTGACTGGACTCAGCAAATGGTAGCTTGTGTAAGAATAGTGTAATTGTTACAGTACAGTGCTGTTGGCTGTAGCTCATTATTATAGCAGCAGTATATCAACCAATTTCCTCCCTCGACAACAGTACGTAAAAAAAAAAAAAGTACTGTGTAGTACTCTCAATAATATATAGCCTACTGCCAAATGAGAAATTGACATATTTAAAAATGTTGATAACATGATACAAAGATGAGACCTGTTAACCTGTTACTTGTCTACAATCTTTAATATCACGGCCATTGGAAATTGATGTTACAAATCTTGACTGTGGTCAAACATTTACTTGTGTTTTTACAAAGGCTCTAAATCAGCATCAAACTCAAATTTGGCATAATCACAATCATAATACTGGCCTGATTATGATGGGACTCTAAGGGGATGAATCACAAACTAGCAAATATATAGCCCAACAGCCATGCCTAAACAGGCAGTCTGCCCTTCACAAATACCCTATAATTACAGAGGGTCGTATTTATAAATCCCATAAACTCAGCTTGCCCACATTGAAGCAACCAGTTGAATGTTGCAGACTTGATGAGTTTCAAAGTATTTTAGGCTGTAGATTTGTGTCTCTTTCTTAGTCACTTTACATAGTTCTTCCTCAAATAAAGTACACTCTTACTTTTGCTGATCACTCCAGAATTTCCCAGTCCACATACATCTTGACCTGCGCAGCACTGCAGATTCATGCCGCATAGCTCAGTTAGCAGCTCACTGCAGAACTGAAAGGTATTTAGCCCCTCCTACCACAGTGGGACCCACCCCACAACATTCCTGCACATTATTGGATAAAATCTTACATATTTAATTATAGCAGACATCGATGCATTCAATTAGGGTAGAATAATTCATTGTAAATTAAATTTTAAAAAATTGACTAAATATTAATGATTGACCATCTATAAAATAGTAGTTATTAATTAATGACTAAAGGCCTACAGTACAATATTACACCAATCCTTCCATAGTCACTGTGTTTCCTTCCTCATCTTTCTATCGTTCCGATTCTGCTTATCGAATCTGGTTCTGATCGATTCCCGGTTTGATTCCAATATTTTTGGGAGAAGAAATACAACATATTTCAAGTGGGAAAATTTCATAATTTTTCATTTAGGCTATATTCAGTCAAATCAATGTCAATGTTGGTGACACGGACAGGATTCAGGAAGGTTTCTTTTTCCCTTCATTTATAAAAAATAAGATAAACAAGAATAGCCTTTTTAAATGTGGATAATGCAATTTTTTTCTAACGGAAACTAACCTAGCTAATGAAAGAGGACAGTCACTTCTGATGTGGTGTGCAGGATTTGTGCTTATAAATCGCGCAAAAGATGGACAGACAACTGGTCGTCCGCTAGCGAACAACCAACCATATCACGGTAGGCAACAGCAAAGTGAGTGAGCATAAGCAGCAGTAAACTATTTTGTTGTTTTGTTTTGCTGTTGTTAGCATAATGCATTGATTGCATTGCCAGACGGAGAGATGTGTGATAGAGTGTATTTGCATCTGCTCGCATGTTTAAGTAAAGGTGATCCCGATCACAGCAATTCAGCAAGCCTCTAACGGAAAGCATATTACGCAGTGTTTCTGTAGATAGTAATAACTTTGTCTGAACGCTGCTTTGCTACTTTAAAATAATAAAATAATCACAATACCTGTGAAACATCGTGATGTCCGTCAGCCATCGGCGATGGACGATCGTCTATTGGCCCAACCCTAATGGCCACTGCAATTACTGCTAATATGCTAAGCAAGTTATCGCACCAACAGGCCTAACCATTAGGTGAAAAGTTGTTTTCTTCAGTTGTTTATCAATAGCATAGCTGTTTATGATAAATTTAGGTTAAAATATATAGTAATTATTTTCCTAATCAGACTTAAATACAGTTCTGAGTGTACTGCAACTGTGCAAACATGAGCACACACAAAAAAACCTAGGCATTCCTGGGATATGCATGCATATGGCTACAGTTCGTCTCATTAACCTGCTTTTAGTAACAGCGGTGCACAATAATAACATTTTCCAGCCAATATGATAACCAATAATAAACCAACGCTAAAGGCCAGTAACCATTAAAATAATCAATAGTTTCTCATTTTATTATTTTAATAAGATTAGTAAAAGGCTAAGATGTAGTGAGCACAAATCATATTACTAGAGGCTATGTTATTTCTATGTAGCCTGGGCTATGTTGGGGGAGTAGATCTAGTGTCCAACATATAAACTATTGTATATAACCCTTATTTAAGTTAAATTATTAAAATCGAATATATGACTAAAATGCCTATTTACTTTAATCTGTTATACTTGTATGTTTTGTAAGTGAGACATTTTTCAAGATGTTTATGCATAGTTTTACTTAGTACATCCGTATCAACCAACCTGTAGATTTAACAGAGGGAGAATGCCAAACGCAGCCCATCTCAGAGTTCTTGAGAAGGTAACAGGGACAGCAACAAGATGAGCAGAATTATATGCAGACACAGGTTTCAACAGGTCTCTAATTTAACAGGCAAGCTTTTAGTGTGAAGGCATTCACCATTTCTCAATGAAAGCATTCCTTGTTGAGAGCTTTATTCACTACTACAACATACTTTGTCAAGTCGAAATATTCTGTTAAACCTGAGATTGTATAATATATTGTTCAATTCATCTCGACAGCAATATAACACATTTAGGCTATACCTGTGCTTCAATTATCATTCATAATCCAGTGTCACTCAAGGACAGTGTATTTTTGGACTCACTCTAGTATGATAACCTGGTGTAACCAGTTACCAGACCCAAAATTCACTTTGTGAATAAATTCTGGACCATAGGTCTGGACACACTCCATTGGGAAGAGTTAACAGTCGTGTCTCCTACTGGGCGTAGACCTCTGGTTAATTTTGAAATGGACTGACAGCCTTTAACCAATCGGCATTGTTCTGTTTGTATCGCTTCATTTAACTCTACTACTGTTTAGAAACACGTGCTTGACTTCAACGTTATCACACTTACCCAGCCCCATGGATGCTGATCGGTCTGCCATCCAGATTGAGTTTCCAGACTATTTCAAGAGACTATTATAGTTTTTTTTTTTTATATATATTGACATGACTCTGCAAGAAAGCCTGATAGCTTTTAGCTTGATTCTGATTGGTGGAGACACTATTGATTTCAATGACCTTTCGAGGCCGATTCGAAATTTGAATTGCTAGCACAAATGTATAGAGATCCCTAGTCTCACGAGATCAGGATGGTCTTCAGTTTAATTTTGCCGTGAGAAATTTAACTGGCACGTCAGGTTAGTCGCTGCCACACGCACAAGCAAAAATCGCAGCGGTGTAGGGCAATCTATATATTTGGTTATAAGCAGCAATACGGGCTTTTTTCTTTTCAATTTATTACAAATTATTCATGCATCCTTTTTTATTGTAAATTTAGCAGATGCCCATATGATGTGACAATGTCTGCCCTCTTATACAGTAGTGCTCGACTCTGCTCATGGCTTGTTTCATAATGGTAAAAGGCTAAGTATAGTTAGAGGTCATTTAGCACATTTTCTATACCTGGACAAAATAATTCCCACTGAGGCTGCGACTTCCAGTGTCATGGGAGAGCAGGCGTGTCCTCCGTGTCCTCAGACCTATATAGTTCTGACCAGGCACCACAGCTGTAATGAATGCTGTCCAAGCTAGTTTTCTCTCTGCTCTCACGTAATTGAAAGAATCAACAATAACTCAATCTGTTCTACTGACCCTGTTCTGTCAAACTTCTTTCAGAGGCACAGATTATCCAGATTCTGAAGCCGGGTCTGTACCACTACCACATGACAGACATTAAAGCATTTCACCAGGGATTTTATGAAACTGGTAACCTATACAGCTTGCATGAAATATAGTCTTTTGGTATAACGCTTTATGAAAATGATGGCATTATGATTATAATTAATTCTAACATTTTTTTTTCACTTTAAATTGAAAACAAACCACACGTGTGCATGGCACCCGTTGCACTCTAACGTCATGCCATAGTCATGTCCAGACAGTGGCTATTGATTTAGCTAAAGATTGATAAACAAATGTATGACACCCAGTATCCATTTACATTACTGAATTTCTGAGTTAAGATAGTTGTGAATAACAAGACTAAGACTTATGTGGAAACAAACACAATAAGATAGCTGGAGATAGCTGACACACTGAAACCTTAACACTCATCTAAAAATAGTACACAGAAGGCAGTATGGGGAAACCACAAAATATAAAAGATCACACATTTAGCCTAGAGCCTGACGGTCATACATAAACATTAGAATCTGTAATCTGGTGGTTATATAGATAGACAATGAATAAGCAATAAATGAAACGCTGTGTTGCGCATAATGCAGATTAGTCTGATTAGTTTAGGAAGGTTATTTTCCAGTGCCTGCAGGTGTACATTTGTATCAATGTCTCTTTCACAACCCTATTTGTTTGGTCATGCTAAGATGTGTGTTGTTCCAGTTACAGATTTTTTAAAAAGCAGAATATAGCACAGACCAAAAACTAATTGTATGCTATTCAGCTGAGCAGCTAATTAGCCAAATTCTGTGGCAAGATACAATTTAGACTAATTAATTTGTTTTCGGCTAACAAAAATGTAACCCAGATTATTTAATTACTCAATGTTTATTCAACTAGCACTAGGCATGACATACATACTATGTTTACTAAACTATGTTCGTTGTTAAAGTTTATAATTCATCTTTAATAACTGCAGTGTACAACTAGTTACAACATACATTCCTTGTATACAAACTATAAATCTGATAACCCCATCTTTTCCCCTCAGTTTCCAACTTGTATTATTCAAGGCAGAGCTCCTATAAAATCTTCTACCACCTTCTATCATCCCCTTTCAGCTACTGGCAGCCTGGTCAGCCTACGGTGGCACAGCAGTGTCCAAACCGTGTGTCGACGGGAATATGGCCCCTTTCTGGACCACGGAAGGCATTTTGTGGATTATGGCTAAATGTATTGTGTATGTATCATGTTATTAATTCCTATACTTCAGTAATAGCTAGACTTAAAACATGTCACAAACTATATCTAATCACTTAACACAAGTTAATTTATATAATTATGCTATGTTGTTGGAGTGTATTAATGTTACATTGTCATGTCGGTTAGTATTGATCGAAACAAGATTATATCTATTGCTTTGATAAAAAAAAAAAAAATTGTGATAGGGTTGGAACTTGGAATCACGTGTGGGCACTGCTATCTATGGAGATCATTTAATGTCACCACAAGCAGAGCATACTGACAGCGTGGTTCCTGCTACATTGTGGGCGATGGAGTCAGTAAAACTAGTCAGACTGCGTTCTGACAACAAAAGAGTAGGCTATGTCTACGTCAAACTGAAGCATTGAGACATTATGGAACCACTCCGCCTTTCTTGTCCAGCCTTACTAACAATCACACTGTTACATTGCACAGACTGGAATATCACTAAAGCATGTGCAACAATCCAAGCCATCATGTACGGTAAATCATCCTCAAATCACACACCGAAATCAAAGAACAAAACATGTACCGCACATGACTGCTTTAGAGAGCAATATACGGTACACAAGAATACCCAAAAGCCAATTCACGATTGAACAATGGGATACAGTTCTGATAGACGGCCAATATAATTGAATTGACTATACATCTAATAAAGCGAATGGCAAATCCATTATTCTAACTGTTTGATGTGGTATATCGCTACACAGTAAAAAATAATGTTCCTACGCCGTTTTACCTTGCTCAGTTGTGCTTTTCATTGTCTCCCAGTAATCCTTTATTGCAGTCTTCGCAATGCAACTACCATATAAGAAATACCAGGTCACAGCGTTTCGAGCTCCTGCTTGTTCCTTTGGATGAAATCGAGACACTTTAGCAAGCAGGCTAACGACGCTATAGTACGGTACAGGCAGCGATTACGGTTTTGAAAGCTTCGATGTCACCCTCAAATCACCTTGGCGAAAACACCCAAACAATGCTTCACTACTGTTTCGCGTCAGTACACAAAAGAACAGGACTCGCTAAAGTGAAATAGCATCCAAACTACATCCTTTCCACATAGCTTGGATCTATTTAGACCAGCTAACCTGCTAGCCTGTCGCTACTTCCTTTCTCTTGCCCCAAATAACAGATCTGCCTGTGTGCGCGGCGAACACAAGTTGAGGAAAAAGCCTCAGAGATACTATTGAATGCTCGCGCCCTGTTGCACCCGAATGTTTCTTGATCAATGGCGTCCCCTACCGTTTTAAAGCGGCAGCACATGTACATTTAACATCCAAGCATGATCTAGTATGGAGGTGCGGACTGAACGCAAAATTTATTTACATACAAAAGAATGTTAGATGTATTCATAGCGTTTGACAGTAGCCTAGCCACACATTATTTATCAAGCATACAAAATATTTGTGAGGGAGGAGGCCTCGGGGAAGACCCAGGACTAGGTGGAGAGATTATATTTCCACACTGGCCTGGGAACGCCTCGGGATCCCCCAGTCAGAGCTTTCCAATGTGGCTCGGGAAAGGGAGGTTTGGGGTCTCCTGCTGAAGCTGCTGCCCCCGCGACCTGGATAAGCGGATGAAGATGGATGGATGGATGGACAAAATATTTCAGTGGACTTGTTTTGAACTATGAAAATAAGTTAAATCTAAACACATAGGCTATTCAAATTGAATGTTAACATTTTAATCCGATCACTAATTGCGTTCATATTTGTGTTAATAATCAGCCAATGTTTGCGGGCCTGGAACCAACCTTTTAAAGGCAATGCAGCCATAACAAGTAATGTAAAAATGCTTTGTGATGTTTACTTTATCACAGAAGAAATTGAGGTGCATCGTTTCGTCTTACAGGTGGGCTTCACTGTGTGTAGCAAGAGAGTGATGGTGAGCATGATAGTAGTCTATACCGTACTGCAAAATAAATACGTCTTTAGCTGGCAGACAGTCCAGACTGGGCACATCTGCATACATCCGATTTGAAGCACATTTGACTCTGAAAGCATCCTCTACACTTATATTCCGTGAACCTGAACATCACGTGTGTAAGTTAAATTTGTGTGTGTGTGTGTGTGTGTGGAGGGGGGGGGGGGGGGGGTCACCGCAATTGGGGAATTATTATAATT
>JAOEGT010072281.1:0-31736 GCA_025447795.1 Speoplatyrhinus poulsoni
TATAAACAAACACATCAAACTCTGCTTTACTCCCCTTACATATTGGGCAAGCTATAATGTTAAAATATACTGAAAGACTGAAATTACAGTGAGTAAATAACCACTGCACTAGCATTGTGCCAGAAATACATATACAGTATTGTGAGTGACAATGCGCACAGCCAATGAAAATCTACTTCCCCACTTCCTGATAGTGCTGACATGCTTACAGGGGTCTATGTATCAGACGTTCAGCACGAGTCACTTGTGTGACACAGTGCTAATGAACGGAAGAGGCTGAGACTAGTGCAATACTAACATAAATATGTTGGCTTAAAAGGGGCATTTGACATGATGATATGAAGCTCTGTTAAAAGGGGAGATTCACATTCAGCAGCCATTCTAAGTGGTTGATGTTGGTTCTGCTAGGGGCAGTGCTGTAGCTGTAGAGCCCTCCGGTTTGCCCACGGTGCCCAATAACCTGCGATGCCAGACCCCAGAGAGGACCTCTACTGCCAGCAACAGCAGGTGGGTCAGTGTCAGCAACTGATCACACACACACACACACACACACACACACACACACACACACACACACACACACATTCATACATCAAGAAAATGTAAATACATGGACACACTCTTAAGGAAACATACACACACCCACACACTCATGCATTACACATGAAGAAAATTAGTACATACGCACAAAGCACATACAGACATGCACACACTTACTGAATCATACATACAGCACATGCACACACGCACACGCGCACACACACGCACTGATCCACACATGCGCACACACACACACACACACACACACGCATCCACACACACACACACGCACACAATCACACATTCGTACATGATGAAAATGTAAACGCACAAAGCACACATGGACATGTGCACACTCTTGCAGAAGCAAACACACAGACAATCCTAACGCACGTCCTCTCATGAGGGCATCATCATTCATAGTCGAGGAGCGTTTGACGTGCCTTTGTGCTCCCAGCCGGACGGGGCAGAGAGCGTGGCCAGTTTCCGCTCTGGCGACAGTGTGGGCGAGAAGACGACTGCCGGGGACCACTGGGGCACGGAACCCCACGCACCCACCATCGCCGTGTCCAGGGCCTCCGGCTCATCAGGTATCGCCATGACAACAACCCAAAGGGGGCAGTCTTCTTTTGGTCACGGTGCTAATGGTGCAGACTTTGGTCCGACATTTCCCAGCACACTTAAAGGGGTAGTCAGCGATGCAGGAGAACGATTGTTGACGTGTGAACTCGGCAGCCAAACAAATACAGCCCCCGTCTATCCCCGCCCCCCGGCCCCGCCCCTTTCAGTGCTCCCTCAGAAGCTCCGCCCCCCTGCATTGCATCTGCATTGCCAAGACTGGAATGGTGTTGCGTGGTGTCTTTGCAGAAAGACAGAGAGATAACAAATGCTTGCTGGTCAGTGATTCTAAACAGGTTCATGTCAGGGGAAGTCTGTGTGACTAAGATTGTGGATTAAACGCAGATTGGACGTGAAGTACCGTTTAAGAGCAAAACTGCACATTTGAACATGGTGCTGTTTTTGGAGGAAGATGTCACCTCATTTCTTTCCCTCACTGTCTGTTTGCTGTCCACTTTCTCATTCATATCGCTGCTGCTCAAACACTCGTCTGCCTCCTCTTTCAGTAACAGTTGGCTGTCATGGAAGCACATGGCTGTAAGGCATACATTAAAATGTAATTAGAACCACTCCATTTAAGTAGTCATTGGAGCTGCCCATGTGGCACTACCAGGCGTGAAAGCGCTCTACGAAGCAATGCTAGCTAATGTCACACGCAGAAGCAATGCTAGCTAATGTCACACGCAGAGGCAATGCTAGCTAATGTCACACGCAGAAGCAATGCTAGCTAATGTCACACGTAGAAGAAATGCTAGCTAATGTCACACGCAGAGGCAATGCTAGATAATGTCACACGCAGAAGCAATGCTAGGTAATGTCACACGCAGAAGAAATGCTAGCTAATGTCACACGCAGAGGCAATGCTAGCTAATGTCACACGCAGAGGCAATGCTAGATAATATCACACGCAGAGGCAATGCTAGCTAATGTCACACGCAGAGGCAATGTTAGCTAATGTTACACTCAGAGGCAATGCTAGCTAATGTCACACGCAGAGACAATGCTAGCTAATATTACACGCAGAGACAGAGCGCTACCATTACATCCTTGTTGAGCTTGGTGCAGCGTTGGTGTTCTTAGTATGTCAGACATCCTGTAACCCTGCATTCACACGAACCACAAACGAGGGAGACACACTTTGGTTCTCGCGTTGTCGCCTCGCTTAGTATTTATATAAAATACACCTCTAGTCTATATTCGCCCCGCCTGGTTGACCACAGCTGTAAATCGCCATCTCTCATTGAGAATGAATGGCAGGCGCAATCGCTTTGTCTCCCTAGTTTGTCATCTGTGCGAACGAGGTAGAACTCCATGTTCTGAACTCCCCAACCCCTCCTGCACCCTCTTTCTCCTCAAATGTTTCCTGCCAGATTACAGTCGTTCTGAGATGGACCTTTCCGTCCCGGGATCAGAGCTCAGCGACGACGCCTTGAGCCTCCGAAGCCGCTCCGTCCCTGGCCTCAACGAATCGGTGAGACGCCTTAGCGCAGCCTCTGAACAGCCCGTATGCTAAACACACATTCAATCTCTTGTTGGTCTTTATTGGGTCTCATATTGGTCTCACACAGAGTTAGTGTTAGATGTCTATTTCCATTGCTATGGTGATGACGGAGATAATGAGTACCCAGACACCCAGGCTGTTTATAGTAGATATTGTAGTAGATACATCCTCACTGACATCAAGTGGTGGATGGCACA
Organism: Speoplatyrhinus poulsoni; assembly: GCA_025447795.1. Taxonomy (NCBI): domain Eukaryota; kingdom Metazoa; phylum Chordata; class Actinopteri; order Percopsiformes; family Amblyopsidae; genus Speoplatyrhinus; species Speoplatyrhinus poulsoni. The sequence continues at coordinate 2,857 of JAOEGT010072281.1, forward strand.
GATCTTTCTTCGGCTCAATGGCCCTGGTTAATGAAACGAGCGCACAACAGATATCTGTCATGTCGGTCCGCTGCCACATTGGTCAACGCTGATCATTTTAACGCCGTAATTGGCGAGAGATATGATCGTTCCATGAATCACACTTGAGCCCTGAGGTGAGATGATTGCTCTCAGGTCTGTCCTGGTCTCTACAGTACACTGGTAAACGAGGGCCTGTGAGTCTGTAACAAGAAGGTGACCCACTCAGAACCATTGCTACAAAGTAGTGTTGTGCTTTTACTTTGTGCTATGGAAGCACTTTGTAAATTATATAAATTAATGATGACTTTATTTACATGATATAAATTAATATGATGATTTTATTATTATCATTATTACTATTATTATATTTTTTCAGTCCTCCTACCACAGACCACAATCACATCAGAGGCTACGCTCCAGAATATTGTTTGTTTCCATGGAGACTTATCTGATCTTTTGTGTGTGTTTGTGTGCGCGCGCGCGCGCCCGTGCTCGTGTGTTTTACCCAACAACCCTCGCAATCTATAGATTCCCATCCACATGCAGGCTGAGAGCAGAGGGCTAATTATCCTGTCACACTGAGCTAGATGCACCTTATAGTAAGGTTTAATTATTAACTCGCTTCAGTTCTCAGAAGGCTGGCGATGGAACAGGTGGAGGATGTCGCTATATTTACTCATTGTTTGTTTACATTGACTGTCAAGCTGCTCTACACACAACCACAGCCTGTTTGGAAACTGCTGTACCGTAATCTGCAAGTTCCCTAAATGCTCAAGGACTTTGTGGCGTGGTGTGTAATGAGAAAGTAATCAAATTAGCATGCTCTCCGTCCTGACCTGTCTCATTGAATTAAGGGGAAATGGACACATGCACCCACATGGAAATGTTTACTGAGAGTTCAAGCACAGTGCTAGTTCTGAGTAAGCTTGAATGCCCCGTCTTCCATTTTGATTAATGAATATTATTCTCTGCAGGAGTTTTCTGATGAAAACGGGGAGGAAGATATTGATGCTCTGATGTCGGCCCACAGTAAGGTCACCAACCGGTGCCTTAGCGGTGCAATATCAACGGTAACCTTTTACACAATTGCTAATTGCGGTTTTCAATCTCATTATTGGAAATACACCTTGCGTTCAATACACACGCACATACTGTATTATGCAAAAACCGCATTGAGTCATGCCTGTTGACTTTGTAAACAGAATGGCTAGCCACAGGCTTCAGAGACGTTAGGCTTGTATCACGAACGAGATACTTTGGAAGCCTGTTGGATCATCTTAAACAAATTATTAGAGTAAGCTAGATGTGTGTGTTTGTTTCTGTGTGTGTGTTTGGTAGGCGTGCCACAAAACGCTCCAGTCTGAAGTCTCATTATATAAATTACTAAAACAACAATGACTTGTCTTTAGTGCTCACGTAATATATAATTGAGCTAATATGCATGTAAACAGGTGACACAGATATCCTGCCTGTCTTATCCAGATCTTGTGATACAGTGAATAACAGATGGTCATACTGTGTTATGTTACTGTCAAAAAGTGTAAAACATTCAAGGTAAGGAATATAATAATATTAATAATAACAATATTTGGGAAAGACCATTAGCAAGTCAATGTCAAGCAGGAGATCACATTTTAAGTGTATTCAAATAATTGTATCGACCGAGAGAGAATTGTTAAAAAACAAATGTAGAATTGTAATACATTAATTGATAAACATCATAATATATTTTCAACATTGGTTTCCAGGAAGTCAAGCATCACGTCAGCATATAAAATAAATTCTAAACATTATAAGACGCTATAAGCGAATGTGGGTCTTAAGGAATGAATGTTCATTCGCTCCCACGGCCGCTCACTTTGTCCTCTGGCCACTCCTTTGGTATCTCATGCACAACATGTCCTTGTTTATAACACAATCGATCTTATACCTGAGTTGAAATCTCTGCCATCGTCCTCTGATAATCGCCATGGTAACCAGGGGTGGTGTGGAAGCGGGGTTTTCTGGTGCTCCTCCTGCAAGGTTCTTGGGTTCTTTAACAGGTGCCTCCATACTATCAATACCTCTTCCATCTTCTTCTCCTTCTCCTTCTCTCTCTCCTTGGTGGGTTTTCTCTCTTCTCTCGCCCGCCCACTAGTCTTCTACTCCTGGCTCAGAGAGGAGGTGGGGGCACCTCAATGTCCCTGACTCGGACGCTGAGACTGTAAGTCTCCTCTGATTTTGTATGTTATGTACTTTGTGTATGTAGAATATATGCTGTGTATATATGAGAGAGAGAGAGAGACTTGTGTACTTTGCACATGCAATATTTTACAGTGCACACACACCATGTCTCTCTCTCTGTATGCGTGTGTGTGTGTGTGCGTGTGTGTGTTTAAATTGTACCTGCTTTCTGTAGTGCTTTCTACAATAGCCAAACTGGTCATGTATCACCCTGTCTGTGATTGGGAATTAATGAGACTCTAAAATTGAATACAGCACCATTGACCATTCCCCCTTGATATTTCAAATTGTCAGGGAAGCTTTGGTAATTGCAAGCTTTTCATTAATGTTGTTCTGCCCTGAATATCCACATCATTAATTTACCCGCAGAGCCCAAATGCAGACTCAGAAGGCTTTTGGAATATGTTCAAAATGTCAGCGCTTATTGCAACATTCTGTACTTGGAGCGCTGATAATTACTTGTAGCCATTTTATTATTATTTTATTTTCTATCAAACGATACATGAGATAGCATCCCAAACAACATGAACAACATTCTGAAGGCACCACTCAAAACTCCCTTTCTGACAACGCCAGAAAAAACGAATGAACAGAACTGTCTTGTTAGTTGACCTGGTTACTGTATGTGGACTACCTCACTAAATATTGCTTTTCTTCCGGCCTCTGCTAAATCAGTGTAACTGCTCCTCCCTTTATTTTCTCCTCCTAACCTCTCTAATCTGCGTCTGCGCTCCGCAGACCAGCATCAACAGCATGATGAGCCTGTACAGTGAGACCGGTGACTATGGAAACGCCAGAGTTAGCGGCGAGATACTGTTGAACATCAGCTACAGCTACAAAACCGGCGCTCTCAATGTGCTGGTGAAGGAATGCCGCAACCTAGCCACAGGAGATGAGAAGAAGCAACGCACAGATGCGTAAGAGCTCATGCACACATGTATTTACAGTTTAAACACGTGTAAGTTAGTGTACATTTTACACTGTTATTAAGTCAAGGCTGGGTGGAAATTATAATGTGTAAATGTCATATATTTTGGGGAAAAAGTGCTTGGATGAAAAAAAGCCTCTCTGTAACTGACACATTATTTGTAGGGACTATTTGTGCAATAGGGCCACTAGCAACTAAATAAAATGGTTTCACACGGAACAGTAATGTCATTTTACCAGGATTGAAATAGAATTTCATAAAGTGTCGCTGAATTTCAAGCTTGAAATTGAGATTGAATTTGGTCAATTGAGTTTCGCTTGTGTTTTGTGCTGCAGGTATGTCAAGACCTACCTGCTCCCCGACAAGTCCCGCCAGAGCAAGAGGAAGACCAGTATCAAGACCAACACAATCAACCCCACCTTCAATGAGAACTTGAGGGTGAGGCCTACACATATTCTAGCCACACAAAAACCCACATATTGGAAATGTTGCTCTGAAACAGCAAACAATGGGATGGAAACCAGGCTACCAATAAACATCATTTATTATATCAGTAAATACCTAACCCTAGCCTAAGAAGACATTCTGATTTGGCAATCACCGTGATTTGGTCTGCTTTACAAATCAGTTTGAAATCTCTCCATTCAAAGCTGTTTCAATCAAATCGTTACACGTGTCAATAAAATCATTACAAGTGATTAGACAACCCTCATCTAATCACAACAGAGACCAACTGACTATTGCAACACTTTCAACTACATCTCACATATATGTCCCTATCCATCTGGGTTCCCCAGAGTTCTCGGGCTGAAAAGCAAAGTGAAGCATATCATAAAGGTTGCGCTGGCTATATAAGAGCGGCGATACCATGCAGGCTACATGTAGCGCTGCTAACATAGCAGTAAACAGATGCTTGTGCTGTGTGTAGTATGTGATCAGCCACTCTCAGCTGGAAACACGGATGCTACAGATGTCTGTGTGGCACCACGACCGCTTTGGACACAACAGCTTCTTGGGGGAGGTGGAGCTCACCTTCGACTCCTGGGAGTTTGACTCCCAGATAGAGGAATGGTATGCTCTGCAGCCCAAGGTAGGTAGTACACACACACACACACACACACACACACACACACGCACACATGCACACGCGCATACACACACACGCATACACACAGACACACACATACATTTTCACACACATGCATGCACAGACACACGCACACGCGCATACACACACGCATATACACTCACAGACACACACACACATTTTTACACATATGCATACACAGACACACAAACATATTTACACACACATGCATACACACACAGACAGACAGACACACACACACATTAGTTTAGTTGGTGGTTTCAAAATGTAGGTTCAATGGGTCACAGTGGAATGATTTACAAAATGTTATATTATACTTTAGTGCTTTATTTTTATATATGTATAAATTATTAATTGTATATAATATACAATTATTCATACGTTTACCTAATGTATTTTAACTGTATATATTGTTATATTGTTATATTATTATACTATTTACATTTCTATTTAGTATAAAAAATAAAACCTTTATTAAATTATATGTAACATTTGAAAACCACTGTTTTAGTTTTTTTTTTTTTTTTATTATACGTAGATTTTATGAAACTTTATAAGAAAATGTCAAATAGCCAATTTTCAACTGTTTGTAACAAAGCATTCACCACAGAAGTGGACGTTCAGAACAACCAGAATGAAAAGAAACCAGCTGAACAAAGCCAACAGTTGTCTTTGTGTCAGAATGTGTTTGAATGTGAACCATGTCCGTCAGGTGGACAGCAGCGTGGACTCCACCATGCTGTATAAAGGCGAGCTGACGGTAGTGCTGAAGTACATCCCTGCAGAGAAGAACCTCGTGCCACCTGTGGATCCAGTACAAGGTAGATGGATACCTCACTGTGTCTCTGTCGCGTTCCGCCTCCGTCGCAGAGCTTTTTCAATACAAGTGAACCACCAAAGCGTCCCAGAAACGGCTCTCCGCTCGGCTCCGCTACAAATAGGCAGCAGTTCTTTTTTTTTTCTTTTTTTTTTTACGTTTCTGGGATGCTTCTGAAAGCGACCAACTGCCAATCATAATTTTCGGTTTGGTTCGTTGCTATGGAAACTCAGCATAAACGCAACAAGACGTCGGTGGGGCAGGATGCGGTGCAGATGACGGAGCAGAAACGGACCGCTGGCTTGACGGAACAGATGCGTCCGGTGGAAATCAGGCGTTAGCGTTGCAGAACCAACCTTTACTTGCGTAAGGTCTGGGGCGCAGCAGTGGCTAACTGCGTCAACACCCACATACTTGACAGGAGAAGTATTTTGATTGACATGCACGACAAACCAACTACATAAGTTACCCAATGACCAAGTTAACAACTTAACTAAATCTGTTAAATAAGTTGAATACGGTTACTGTTTAAAATAAATGGAAAAACTTGTGAAAATGCTAACAGCCAATGAAAATCGACTTCCTCACTTCCGGAAAGTGCTGTCGAGCTGACAGGGGTACATGTATCAGACTTTCAGCACGAGTTGTTTCCTGTAAGCAATACAACGACCACACACTCAGGTTGCCAGGTTCAACCCTGACGCGTACGTTGTTTTTTCTTTACCAAATCCTTTGTTGAAACAGGTGACTAGTAATTGCCCTCACCTGTTTCCATGAACCACCCCTCTCGACACACCCCCCCCCCCCCACCCCCCACTCCCCCATTCAGACAGCACAAACCTCCACATTTCTCTTTGCGTATACTCGCAACTGAAACCCACAGAGAGAGAGAGAGATTAATGGAAATCTGCAAAGAAGATAACCTTGTATGCAGAGCATTGAATATAATACTCCTTTTACTGTAACGTTTTCTTCACTGGTGCCCAAGCCACTACTGGAAGGAATTAATATGTCCTTTCTATAGCAGTATTAAAAAACTTCAGGGTGGATTTTTTCCCCCCGTTGTTGTCCATCTTCTTACAATTACCTTTTAAGTGAGAAAACCTGGATGTACTGTAGTATGGCAACAGTATGAAAAATAAAGTCACATCAGGCCATTAGAAACGGATGGCTCAGTCCCTCTCTCTCTCTCTCTCTCTCTCTCTCTCTCTCTCTCCCCCCCCTCCCCCATACAGTGAAGAAAAGCTTTCTGAAGGGGAAGAAGGCCAGCAGCTTCACGCTGCCTAAAGGGGGCATGGTTGAGCTGCTGGTGAAAGAAGCCAAAAATTTGACTGGGGTCAAGTCTGGAGGCACCTCTGACCCTTTCGTCAAAGGGTGAGGTGATGTTGCGTCTGTGCATGAGTGCTGCTGCTCAATGTGTGGTCGGAGAGAGACTACGCCAGGGGATCGCAGAATGAGTTTAGGGGGAGTTGAGGGTAACATTTCTTTTTTTATTATTATTAAAAAAAATTTTTTTTGCTCTGGTGTGATTTGGGTTTTGAGGGATTTAGTATTCTATAAATCCCCACTGGCTGTGTCTGAAGCACGTTAAGAGACACAAGCGTTTAGAGCGTTTCCTTTCAACTGGTGGCATTTTGACGCACATCAACGCCAAATAGTAAAACACGGTTCTACATTCTGAGCTACAAATCCATAGAATGCTCATTGAATATCTGCGGATGTTTGAGCTCCTCTGTCAAACAGTGCATACCATGACGTCACCACCAGCTGCTAGCTGTGATGTAGCCAGCTGCTACATCACAACAAAGCTATTGGAATAATATCAAGATGGAGCATTGTATTGCATTTCAATGGAAGCAAAAGTTGAACGCTTCCGGTCTCGTGAAGGCAGGGTCATTCTATGAGAACGTTTGCTAACTTTGAGTTAAAATGAAAACCGCATCGCTTCACTGCAAAGCGTAGTAGGGCCTACTACGCTTTGTTGATACGAGCGGTGTTCGCCACTTTGTTTATGTTACTACATGCACAGATTTGTGAAATGCAAGGAGATATTTGTTGAATTTGACCAAAAGTGTATTAGCTTACAATTAGCTTGCAATAGCTGACTATACCTTTAAGTGGGCATGTCACTAACGTATTTTGCTGTGGAGGCTGACGCAGGCAGCGCCCAGACAGCTAAATCTACCATGCATGGCCTGACACAAAGTACATTTACCTCAAAACAGTTTGCTGCAGAAATGCCGTTGTGGACTCAGATTGATTATAGGCACTTGGGAATTAATGTTATATACTCAAAATACCCATAGAGAAATAATAGGCATTATTATGGTGAAATCCGTGGACCTCCCCATTGTCATGGAACATTGGGTCGTTCTGGTCTGCACAAAGTCCCTTCTTCCCCGTCCCTTCGCAAAATTAAATGCAGAACTGCTGTCCGGTGCACCTCCTCTGTTCAATTCCAAGTGGTGCCTGGTTAAGTCAAGTCAAGTTTAGTCAAGTCAATTTTATTAAATAGCCCTTAATCACATTGCGGTCTCAAAGGGCTGTACAGTCTACATGTCATATGTAAACAAACAACACCCCCTTAACCTGCTCCTCCCGCCGGGCAAGGTAAAACTTCCATTAAAATCCATTAAAACCAAATTGGGGGCAAAAACGGGGAGAACCCTTGGGAAGGGACCACAGAGAGAGGAATCCACCCCTTCAGGCCAGTTAAGGTGCAATAGGTGATGGCAGGCAAACATAACTCCGCTAACACCGCACCCACTGCCGAGGGGTCCTTGAGCAAGACACCTAACTCAGGTGTCTCCTAGCATGGCAGCCATCGGTGCGTGATCGGGGGATGAGAGGCAGTGCAGTAAAGCGCTTGGAGTGGCCGGCAGGTTGTAAATGCTCCATGTGAGTGCAGTTACCATGGTTATTTGTCTCCCAGGTACCTGCTGCCGGACAGCAACAAGTCCACCAAGCACAAGACGGCGGTGGAGCGGCGCACGGTGAACCCCCAGTGGAACCACACCTTCACCTACTGCGGCCTGCAGCACGGGGATCTGGAGAACGTGTGCCTGGAGCTCACCGTGTGGGACAAGGAGGCCCTGGCCAGCAACGTGTTCCTGGGCGGAGTCCGGCTGGGGGCGGGCACTGGTGCGTACACCGTGTGTGTGTGTGCTTGTGTGTACAGGTGTGTGTACAGGTGTGTGTGCGTGTGTGTGCGTGTGTGTGCGTGTGTGTGCATGTGTGTGCTTGTGTGTACAGGTGTGTGTGTGTGTGTTTGGTAGGCGTGCCACAAAACGCTTCAGTCTGAAATCTCATTATATAAATTACTAAAACAACAATGACTTATCTTTAGTGCGCACGTAATATATAATTGAGCTAATCTGCATGTAAACTGGTGACACATATATCCTGCCTGTCTGTGTGCGTGTGTGTGTGTGTTTGTGTGTGTGTGTGTGTGTGTGTTTGGACCATGGTTCTCAAAGCGGGGTTCTGGCTTGTAAATTATTATGTTAGTAATAATATTTTCCCAAAAAAGTATAAACAAATAAAAAACACTGTATGTATGCATATACGGTATATACAGTATAAAAGACGCAAAGCTAAGTTATATACATTATTATTATTATTATTATGTAATTAATAATTCACGTGCTGAATTTCATTGCACATGGTTTATGGAAGTGTTTGGTGTTTCTACTTTATTATCAGTAAATGTGTTCAGCGCAGGGAGGCCAGGGGCTGTGAGGCACTTCTTACCTCAGGTCGTTGGAGAGCCAAACTGTGGTGTTGTTATGAACCATTTCCCTGTTTTAAATGCACGCCTTCAGCGTTAACATATCAAGTGATCTTCTGTAGGTGCACACATGTGCACACACCAGCTGACGGCTCTGTACCCCTCCCCCTCCCCTAGGGTTCAGCTATGGCAAAGAGGTGGACTGGATGGACTCGTACGGGGAGGAGCAGCGGCTGTGGAAGCGCATGATGGAGAACCCGGAGGTTCCCCAGGAGTGCACCCTCATGCTGAGGTCTAGCATGTGCCACCAGAGCCCCTAAAGTCTGGAGCTTGGCCCCAGCTACAGCCCCTGAGCTGGGCCCGGCCGTAGCTGCTGAGCCGGGCCCAGCTGTCGCCCCTGAGCTGACCCCGGCCACAGCAGACAGGGCAGAGCAGGGGTGGGGGTGAAGAGGGGATGTGGTGGGGGCGGTCGAGCAATTGCAGAGACCCAGTCGCAGGAGGAGGACGATCAACACAGACACAAACAAACACAACACGTATGAAAAGGCCCTCTTGTTCTTGTTCTATTCAGCAGTACACAGCTGACAAAACATCAACATCCCTGTCCCCGGAATCCTCCTCCTGTCAGTAACAGACACTCATGCCTTACACACACTGTTCCCACGACCCACAATGCATCCCGTCATGACCAAGCACTGCTTTTTACTGCTGTATATCCAATACATGTACTGTATGTATCTTCCTGTACTGATTAAGCACACGGTGTGACATCCCCCCCAAAAGTGTCCATCGATGTCGCTATGTGGCGGTCTGCTCGCTACCATAGTCCTCATACGCTCACATGGCACACACTGACGTTGCTGAGACGTTCCAGTACGAGTCATGCATGCGGAGACTGTAAACTGTACATTCCCTGGCCAGGCAGTAACGTTTTATACTGTTGTGAAGCGCACAGCGAAGCACACGGTAACAAACTGAAAAGAGAGATTTACACGACTGATTAAAGATGAAGTGACACTGTATCAGTGGGACATCTTATAGAGGGAGAGAGTTAGCTGAACAAATCCTGTTTAAGCACTTATGTCAGAACAACAGCGGCTGACTAGTATGGTAGCGGAGTGACATGCTGTATGTGTAATTGTGAGGAACTGCGCTCCCAGTAGCTGTGGGATGGGGGTTGTTTGCTGTGCCGTGAGTCAGCAATAAAGCCAGGTCTCACCATTCCTGTCACCTTGTTCTCTTGGGCCTGTGTGACCCTTTCCTACAACATCCAGTGATAAATCACCTGTTTGGAAAAATACGTTTTTTTTTTTATTTTTTATTTATATTTTTTTTTAGGGTTAGTGCCGGTGTGCCAGTTATTCGTGTGGAATGCCAATATGCCCCCGTGTTGTTGTGGAACATGTTCTTCACGGTGCACAGTTAATGTACAATATACTGTAGATAGGAGATGTGCGATTCCCAAGATATTGAAGCGGCTGTAGACTTCCAGCATGCGTGCCATCTCTGTTCTGTCTCTGTTGTATGTCTGTCATTATAGTGTCATATAATTCACTGTACTCAGATATTTTCTCTGAATTGTGTTACAGGAATATTTTGAAATAAACATCATACATCTTTCCTTAAAACCCTTTATTGTAGTTATTGTTCTACTTAATACTTACTGTACTTAGTTACTTAAGATGGAGGAAGCTTTGGGTCTGTGTCACAGTCAGTAACGCACCCCAAACGTAATGATGTTTAGTTACGGACAGCAGAAACAGTAGGTTTGGTTGTTTTTAACCGATTTCCTCTAATGAATTAATGTCAATGCTTGACTCATAGGATCTTTGTTTTGAGCAAGGAAACTACAGGAAGACACCACAGATTGTATTTATTTTGTTTGGTTGACAAGTTTATGATGTGACATTTTCTCCGTCCTCAATCTGTTTATCCCTTCTGTTACTATATCATATCTTCTACCAATTAGCGGCATGAGTTAGCTAGTATTGCGTCCACCTCCCGCAATAACATTTACACATCAAATATGCCATAACCTTGTCTTCAACAGTCATGAGAGAAGAGTTTAAAAGTGTGTAAAATCTGAAAGAGAGTGAGTGCACTGACTGACCACAATAATAACACACGTACTCTAAAAGTGTGTGTTATTAACGAGTGTCTGAATACTGTGCATGACTAACAACGAAAGTGAGATAAATATTTGAAGACATTTGCAGTTCCATGTGTAAAAAGCTTGTATTAATATACAATAGCAAAACATGTATTGCTTTGGGAATAGCAACAATAATAATATAAAAACAGACACTAATCAATATTACAAATTTTCCCATACCTCTTTGTGACCTCTTTGGATTTAAACATATACCGGTATAAAAAAACATAAAAATACAACACACGCACACACACGCACGCACACACATCCACAACACTTGGCACAAGGCTACTGCACAGAATAAAAAGCTGGCTATGAGTCCGGGTAGAAGTGTGGGCTGTCTGATGGTTCTCCGTGACAACTTCAGCAGTTCTATGATTGACAGGTCTGGCCTGCTTCCTGCTGTAGCACCATCTCCTCTAGACGCAGAGGGAAGGTGTCGATGGTGGTGAAGATTTCGGCGGACGTGATGGGAAACGTGTAGCGCTGTTTGTCCATACCCTGTTTGTCTAGCAGGACCATGCTGAAGGACCTGGTTGACAGCCTCAGCAGTAACCTAGGTAACACACATCAGATCAGTGTGCAGGTGAATCCATTTATGTTTTCCTGAAAAGGTAAGATTGTGTGTGTGTGCGTGCATGTGATGTGCGTGTGTGCATATGTGAAAGAGAAAGAAAGACAGACAGATAAAGAGAGAGAGAGAAGGAGAGAAAGAGAGAGAGGGAGAGAGAGATACCTGAGTTGCAAAGCCAGCCCTGGGGTTAGAAGCCTGTGTCGAATGCGACCAATTTGCGCTGGGTATGTTCCCACCAGCTCAATAACTGTCACATGCCTCAGGTCCAAACCACACTGGGCATGCTGTAAAATGAGAAAGTGTTGGGCAAGTTACTCAGGAATAGCAGTACATTACTATTTACTTATTACTCCTTCAACAAGTAATGATATTACTTTTTACTGGGTATTAAAAGTAATTAGTTACGTTACTAGTTACATTACTATATTACGTTCACAATCACAACCCTGCCTCACCCCTTCTGAAAAATTACAATCTATAGCCAGCTCATATTAGAATTGAATCCTCTTTTTTGGAACAATAATAAACCTTAGTAGTCAACAATCTAAAGTGAAAGCATTGCAGCCTCTCAAACCAGACAATTGAACAGGTTGGTTCAATTAACCTATCCTAAGTTTGCTAGGACCAGAAATCTAGTTCTTGTAACGCAGCAATGCAGCATTACTTGGATTAGTAATAGTAATATTATTACTGTTTTGGAAATGGTAATTAGTTACACTAGTTACAGAAAAAAAGAATATTACAATAACTAGTTACTGCCCAACACTGAAAATTTGACATTGTACATGTGTGTCTCTATAGAGAATTTAAGTAGGCGACATTTGTAGTTTTACAAATAGTCAAGTCGAAATAGGGTGGATTTACGACCCTATGAGACCAAGGTTGGCAAATAACAAAACTTAACGGATGTGTGAAACATAGCTTAAAAATATCACACCAAAACAAATTCCAAGGTCAGCTGCCTGTATTGCTGAACACGTTTTAAGGCTTTGCCGTCTCAATGCATTAACAGTTTCTTTCAAAAGGTCAGACCCTTCAAAAGTGATCCGCCGTAATTGCTTCCGATGAGCAATGCAGGAAAACATTCAACCCCAGAATAGCCTTATCAGAGCAAGTGTCAGCCTCATCTATTCATTTCTGACATGTTCTGCTCATCGGGAGTTGAGGTGCTGAACTTTTCACTCTCCCCCTGTCTCAGAACCAAGGAGATGGTGAAAGGCAAACCCATACCAAGTGCACTAACTCCATTCAGGACATAAAGAGGGTACACAAACACTGCTGCACTAAAGAACTGCAAACGGGTTTGTTTGCAGTTCTTTAGTCATATAAACCCAATGACCATTTTCGATACACAAATTAGGTAATTCTATTAAAAATGTAAAATATTCCAACATAAACAAAAGTATATTATTGTAATGATAAAATATTTTGAATCATATTAATAAAATAACTCTACAACAAATACAAAATAAATCAAATATAGACATTTCTAAATCATCTCGCTACCCAAAGTTGGACATTTTTGAGCACGCTTTCTCATTTCGAGCTCAAATCAATACAAACTCCCTCAGAAGCTCCACCCTCACATTGACACACATTGCAAAGCCAAGGGCATTGTTGCTATGGGTTCCTAGTTACGGAGCCAGGACTGTGTAGAAGTACCAGATCATCATTTCAGCATGCACACAGAATGCCCAGCCTTATGCCAGGAGATATTTGGTGAATTTGACAAAAAGTATAATTAGCTTTCAATGGTCTTATATAATAGCTGACTGCACCTTTAAAGCATACTGCATGCAACACATGGGGGGGAGGTTAGTTGGAGGAGTTTGGCTTCTCACCTGCAGGTTGGTCATCTGGAAGCGGTAGTTGTGATTGGCAGCTGTGGGGGCGGAGATAACGAGCAGGCGTCGTTTCTCATAGAACTGGTCCAGCAGTGCAGCGGCTGTGCGCACGCCCACGTTGATGTTCATGGCTGCAGCAGCAGCAACAACAACAATAACAACAACACACAGTAAGGGAAGGTACAGGAAAGGTCTATGAAACTACAGTATAAGCCCTATAACCTGACACGCCAGAGGAATTGTTGTCACAAGTCCTTCTGGGGAGCCGTACATTGAAACTGTTTGTGAACGGCTGTACTTTCAAAATAATACTTGACTGGATGAATCATCTGGTCGTTTTCTTCGGTGCCGGCACCATGGTTGGCAAACTTAAACGACGCCCATATAGCTATAAACACGACGCTGACAGGAAAACCACGCCCGTATAGCTATAAACATGAAATGAATAGTTGCCTGTTTCATGGGCTTATATAGCCTTGCGAGATCAGGATGCTTCAGTTTCAATTTCGCAATTTTGAGAATCAGTCTGGAACGCCTCGGAATCATTTGAATGTGTCCGAGCAGCAACTGAACTTTCCAATCAGCTTCGCGTTGATAGCTATATGGGCCTGTTTTTCCAATCAGCTATATAAGCCCATGAACTTGTACCGTTGCAGAAATGAGAAAGCATCCATTCCACTGCTTCTTATCTTGCGAGCGAATTCAAACGTCACGCGTCAACGCTTGCCGTGCGGAGGGGGTTTGAAGACAAAAAACGAGAGCTGCAAGGCACCCTCTCTCCCATCAGACAGCCGTCCACCTATTCACGTCCGCCAGATGTACACGTCAATACAGAGCGATGCCTTGCATCGATCGCCTCCGTGCTTCTAATCGATTGGCGGTGTGCTATGACACAGCGGACACGCCCACTTTCACCTCCGCAGAACCGGTCGATGAGCACGGGTGAGCCATGAGTCAACGACGGGGGAAATGAGGGTCAAAAGGCAGGGCGTGCGTGCGTGCGTGCGTGCGCATCTGTGTGTGTGTGTGTGTGTGTATGTGTGTGCTTGCAGTACGTACGTGCACAGGCAGTGTCTATGCCAGACCAGGTGAGTGCAGACTGGCACACCCTGGCAGCGCTGCCCTGGAGATCGTAGCCGCCTGTGCACTTGAACTCGCACGTGGCGCCGTAGTTGTCCCCGTCACTGTCACACTTCATGTAGCCGTTGTCAGGGGCGAACAGCGGGTTGCAACGCCGCACTAGCAACAGATGGTGAATGCGCTGCATTTAAATAACGCTATTCATACCTTCCAAACACTCAAAGCACTTTACATTATAGCCTCACATTCACCCATACACACACACACACACACACACATACACCGATGGTGATGTCAGCCATGCAAGGCAACATCTAACCACCGGGAGCAGTATAGGGTTTTAGGTGTCTTGCTCAAGGACACCTCGACACATGGTGAGGAGTTAGCGGGGTTCGAACCAGCGCCTTCTCAATCACCTGTCAATGGACACACCAGGACAGTGAAGAAAACGTAAATACACTGTTTGATAGGCATTATCACGCCGCCATGCTGAAAGCCATTTACCCCGCACTCTGACAGAGAAACGGCAAGTTCCCTTGTTCCCCGCGCGGTCGAACACAGTGTAGGACATCTTGTGGAGCCCCTCAGGAAAGTCCGTCTTTGAGGGCTTCCCTTTCAGAATGACACTGCAACGGGAAAACCACTGAGTCTGACGGAGCAGTCGGCCTGCTCCGAGCACAAACACACCGCACGGTGACACCACACACAGTAGGGTCAAGCAAAAACACACAACAGAAGGACAATGATGAGGAGAGAGAGTGAAAGGTTTGGACGCACTCTGTGAGGATGCCGTCCGCGCTGTCTACGCCCTCTGGGGTGTCCCACGTCACTCTGGCTGTTAGCTTGCCTGGCTCCGCCCACTTGTCCTTCAGATTGGGGCACTTGATCACTGGAGCATCCATATCTCCAGATGGAGAGAGAGAGGGGGAAATCATTATGTGTTTGTTTGAGATTGATAAATGATGCGTACATGTTTCAATGCTGTTTAAAGTTGTTAATAACACCTTATGTTATGCTAACAACAGCAGTAAAGGGAACAAATATTGTAACATCTTTCTGGGATCATGAGTGAACAGGTTTAAAGGTCATTCTTGCTAACTTCGAGCTCAAATCAAAACAGTATCGCTCCGCGGCGACTTCTCACACGTCGAAGTGCATTGTGAAGCAAATAGCTTTGAAGCTTTGATACGAGCGGTGTTCGCCACTTTGTTTATGTTCCTATATACGGAGCCAGAGCTGTGCGGAAGTATCAGATCAGTTTTTCAAAATCAATGTATACTACTGTAAACGCTTAGATTTTAGGCTGACGCAATCTTGAATATAAGTATAAATAAACTACAGATAAAACAACGAAAAAATAACAGAAATAAACTGTAAGTACCATTATAGCAGTTATACAGTACCAGAACTATCGCAGTGATGGTAAAATCAGTGGGGGGGTGCAAGCAGACACAAAGTCTATGATTACCAGCCTTTGTGAAATATGAAAGATTATGTGATTACATACAGTGTAAATACTAACATTATAGAGTACCCTGTCCCTGCTAAAAGGTGTCGGTTTCATGCTAAGCCTACAATTTGTGGATAGTAAACCAAAGATGTTAGGAAGTCTCACACACACTTTTATGTGTGTGCATGTGCGTGTGTGTGTGTGTGTGTGTGTGTGTGTGTGTGTGTGTGTGTGTGTGTGGCAATTAAAGCTAAATTAATTAAATTGCATTTTGTAAGGGATTATCTTTATAGCAGGCTCTTATAACATCCCTTGAAGCTGGTGCCTGTATGCTTTGGCCAGCGCTACAATCACAAAGGCGATAAATCCCTTTCGAAGTATAATTTAAAAAGGTCCTAATGAAATTACACAGCAGGTTTCCCACAGTGCAGAACAGGCATTATCTCATTATGTCAGCTCGGATTCAGACAGGAGAGCAATGCTGACAAGGTATTCACTTTTCTGTAGAACATGACTGCAGGCTACAATCCGCTCTGGAATTATGCACAAGCCAGTCTGCCCATAACCACCCACAAGACAAGCAAACACACAAACACACACACAAGCAAACACACACACAAACACATGCACACACATGCACACACACACACACACACACACACAAACACACGCACACAAACAAACACACAAACACACACAAACACACACACACAAACAAACACACAAACACACAAACACAAAAACACACACATAAGCAAACACACATACACACACAGAAGCAAACAAACAAACAAATTAACAAACAAACAAACAAAATGGCAGCGTACCAACACAGCTGTTGTCTCCAATACTCCAGACCTTGTTATACTGGCAGGTGGAAAACTTTGGGCCCTTCAGAATGTACCCAGGGGAGCAGAGGAACTCACAGCGAGAGTTAAAGTAGGAGCCGTCCGTACACTTGTAGCCTCCGTTAACTGGCATGTTCAGCTTCGGGCAGCGGATCTCTGTCAGAGACAAAGCACTGATGGTTGTGGTGGAGACCATTTAATACCTGGTGTGTGTGTGTGTGTGTGTGTGTGTGTCTGTGTGTGTGTGTGTGTTAGGGCTGGGCAATATGGACCAAAAATAAAATAAGAATATAAAATAATATTTTCTATAAAGTGGGCTAAATCTTCAGGCATAGAGAAAAAACAGGAAACCGCTAAAAATAAAAAGATGTCATGTTTTTAGCGACATTGATTGACACATGTGAGCTTTCTCTGGTGCTCACTCGCTCCTGACTCCACCCCTCAGGCCAAGTGCAGGCATGGAGGGAGAGACGAATCAAAAAAGTTATGAGTTAACGCATAATATAACTATATCGAT
The DNA here is from genome assembly GCA_025447795.1 of Speoplatyrhinus poulsoni. Taxonomy (NCBI): domain Eukaryota; kingdom Metazoa; phylum Chordata; class Actinopteri; order Percopsiformes; family Amblyopsidae; genus Speoplatyrhinus; species Speoplatyrhinus poulsoni. The sequence continues at coordinate 20,146 of JAOEGT010072281.1, forward strand.
ATAAACGATATTGTCTAAACTTATATCTCCGATACACCGGTATATAGCGGTATATCGCCCAGCCCTAGTGTGTGTGTGTGTGTGTGTGGTCTCACCCCGGCAGGCGTAGTTAGCCGACCAGTGCTTGCTGGCCATACACACCACCTCAGAGCCCTGGGACTCGTGACCCCTGCTGCAGCGGATCTTGCACCGCGTCCCCATGGTGTTCCTGTGCTGCCCCCCCCCTCGGGGGCTCCGGCAACTCACCTCCCCGTGCTTCACCTTGATGGGGGCGCACCACGGGCTGCCTGTTAATGGAGGGGAGGGGGATACCAACAGGCTTTTATATTGGGACGGACGGACGGACGGACAGCAACAGGCTTTTATATTGGGGGGCGGAGGGGGATGCAAACAGGTTTTTAAATCTGGGGAAGGGGGGGGGGGTCACCAAAACACATGACACTCGTGGATTTTTTGTATAATTAAAATGTCATTAAAAGTATACTGTATGTCATGTTCTCAGGCCATACGATAAAGAGTTTTTAGTTTAGATCCACCTGAGTGTCTTGTGTTTTGAATTGTTATAACTGGACACCCTTTTGTGGTTATACTTTTCCTTTTGTTTTTATAGGCTTTCATATTGGTCTATCGGGTGATTTACTGTATTTTCATTCCTAATTTACACTAAGCAGGCAGGTGGAGAGGCCATATATATATATATATATATATATGTGGCATCCATCTGAAACACTTACCCCAAGACCTCAGATTAGCAGGGCATGCTCTGCAGATGGAGGAGCATGTAAAAACCCTCCCATCGACTTGGAACAGTCAGATACAGTGGATTTGTCATTACCTTTCTGTCCGTCATCATGGTCCAAGAATAAAGCAAGGTATTTAATGAGTGAACGAGTGAGACAGTGATTGAGAGAGCGAGGACAAGAGACAGTGATTGGGAGAGAGACAGAGAGAGAGAGAGAGAGAGAGAGAGAGAGAGAGACCGACATGTGAGGAGTCAGTGAGTATAGATGTAGTGTGTTCTGCTTCACTTAACTGTCTCTTCTGATTTAATATACGATACAGCACTATAGCACTGTGTCAGAAATATACAGGGTTTTTGTGCCTGAAAGCTTCTCCTCCGGAGTTCCAGTGGTTTGGAGTGCAAGGTTATTTTCATACGCTGGTGACACAGCATTCATATTTCAGAATAACATGGCCACCCTAACCATGAAGGTGAATCAAAACGCTGGGTTTGTTTCTAGCTTTGTCCTTCTTTAAAACCCGTTCATCACTAGGCCAGATGTGTATATAACTTTAATATACACGTCTGGCCTATTGAGGCCAGACTATCTTCTCTCATACATGTCTAGTTACAATTAATATTATCAATAGTAACTAGACATATATATGAAAAAATAACCATAACTCCACAAGTTGGGGGAGTGGGGGGAGTTACGTGCACGACCCACTTAGGCATGAACAGATTTCTCAAATACACTCAATTACGAACATTTAGGCTTAAGTGGGAAACAATTAGCAGGTAATATCAATGCTATTGAGATGTTTTTCTGAAATTGTTGTTGTGATTGAAACCAGCATTACAAAAAAAGTAGTTGTTTAGGTTTGTGTGGAGTGGATCTCACTGATCTCTACCCCTTCCCTCACAGCCACTCACAATATCACAAAGAACAATAATGCAAGTGAGGAGTATTCCATGTACCTTTTATATCCAACCTCAAAGGTTTCCATCACATTTATAAGACGCAGCTGCACCCCATTCAATATAATCCGTAAAGGCTAGTTAGTGATTCCATACTGCATGATTTATATCATGCAGAACTTCAAATGGATTTCATATTTTTTTTCTATCGTCAATGTCAATGTCAAATTTAGCACGTTTAAAACCACAGCTAAGTTAACAAAATGTATTGTTATATTTTTATTTGTTTAGCATTTTACTTATTATCTATATTTTGTAGGCTATTCCCAGTTGGAGCAATGTCTAATAGTTACATGGACAGATATTTAATTTACATTCCAACCCTGCACCTATGAGCTTTGGGTATAGTGAATAAGAATAAGGTTACAGATTCAAGTTGACCATTAAAGTTTATACACTGTTCCTCACCTTGAAAAGAGACAGTTATGTTCTTTCGGTCTGCCATCCGAAAGAAATAGGTATCCATCTCACCTCACATAATCATATTTTGCAGGTTTTCATTTAAGATTGCTCACTGAAGCACATAATATACACTTATCCAAAGCAAATTACAAATCGGCCATACACCATTAATCATTCTATTAAAACAGTGGAATAAGCCGACATTGGAGCCAGTTATACTTCAAGTTCAATATGATGCTATAGAAAAGGTAGAGCCCTAATGATAGATGTAAATATAGGTAAGATATTTTTTGACAGATAGCCCAGATTTTTTTCATAACTAAAACAAAATATTAATGTATCCTATATATTAAAATGTCTTCTGTCATATAGGCTAAACATTTTGAAATGCTCTGATTTGTTCCCCATATCCTGACGTTTGCCACAGAAACTCGTCCATATTCAGTCTTGTTTTTAATTTATAGCACATATAACTTTCACAGACTTGACATTAAATGACAAGAAGTATAGTGTGGCTAAAAAGTGACATACTAGTTTCCCATTCTTCTGCTACTGCAGTCTTAAATGTCTACACGCGGACAATAATACACTGACCATAATATTATTTTTTTTTATGACTCTACTAACAAAATAAAATAAACATTTTTGGCTTGATGGTCCTTTTTATGTAAATTGAGGCCACATTGATATTTTCCCTAGAGCTTGTCAATAAAAGCCCTTCCTCTTGCAAATGGACTACTTTTACAAATATTATTTCTTACACCTATTGCTTAGTCCAAGGTGGGCTTTCATTGCACAATGTTGTGCCTTGCCAATTGAATAGCATTGAATGTCCTGACTTTATAAAATACCACTTTCAAATGTGCAATGGGTCCAAGCCTGCTGATTTACAGAGCACAATTTGAAACTGTGAGCTATGTGGGATTACGGCACAGTGAGCTCATTTATTCCTTTTTGTTTTGATCCAAATTGAAGTCCAAACGTCAGAGGTGGCCTGTGCCTATAAGAGTAGAGAATCCAACACTTGCCTACATATCCAAGAGGGGCTACAAAATGAATTCCAAATAGGCGATTTTCTATAAATTGCTGGTCTCTAGATCATGTGATATCATTCACACTGGCTCCCGACCATTGAATGTCTACTCACACACAAATGCCCAGGCCAGACAGAAGGCCCCCATGCTGTTAAATGCTCAGCAAGGTCAAGTTCAAGGACACAGTGAATGGGTTCTGAGAGCCCCTTAGTCACACACACACACACACACACACACATGGTATCCTGTATCCTCAAGTGTGTGGCTTGTATACGTGAGCATATTCTCTTCAGACAAATTGTACCCATATATTTTTTGTTGTATTGTTTGTTAACATGGGAGCACAGACCTTTGTTAAGAGTGACTATAAACCTAATTTGCTCATTAGGTAAGGAGTAGTCCGGTGGGTTGACCTACGGTAAAGATCTATGACCTACTATGACCTACAATGACCTACTATGACCTACAATGACATATATGCCTATTCTCATTTAGACCATACAAAAGCAAACCATATAAAGCATACTATAACATGGAACTTTGTAGCCTATCCCCAGTGATAGGGGTGAATTTTTGTTGATGTCACAAAATCTACAAAGTTCTAAAGGTTGACAACTATTGCGTAGCCCATAGCAACCATGCATGCGATAACAATATCTTCCTCAGCATCGCCACCACCACAAATCTTATTTTTAATTCATGCAGTCATGTCTAAAGTCTAATTACTATGGGTGGTATTGTCAAGGTGTTGCTTAAAGAATACTAATATTTTAGCCACATTGTTGGCGGACCATGTGGTTATTAATTAAAATGTATAGGCATTTCTGCAACAGAAGTGTATTGTTTTCTAGATTATGTTTGGTTACTGTTTTTCATTTTGCACGACTTTTAGCTGGACTTGGAACGTGACATTATATCACTGGATGGCATTGCCAAACCTTTTAAAGTTAAGCCTATAGTGCTGTTGAATGTAACCCTCACAGAGCAGCCCATCCTTATGAATGCATATAGTAGTGGTGATAGCGTATTTTACATCTTAAAGAACAATGTTTCATTCATCATTCCCATGTAAAACCCTGGAGTAGGATCTGCATATTGACATGATTCTAACTGAGTAATCAACATACAGTACGCACCCTTGTTTTAAAGGCTTCTACACATATTCAACTTTGTCTCGAAGGCTACTCGAATATATAAATTGGGATTTTGCAGTATACATATACCAGTATCATTCTGTCCTGCTGTAAATGCATTCTTTTGAATCCCTCCTTGCTTAAACAAGCAAATCACTATATTTGTCAGGAAGACTTTTCAAATTATTATTTATAATTTCTTTATAATTTCTATCCTATTGTGTTCTTTTCTTTTCTATTGTTTGTATTTCAGACAGTTACATACACATATGTGTTTTATTTGATTATTATACTTTAAGTTATTTGTCCCTGCAACATATGACGTTTGGTGAACTTTTTTGTTCTGGTGCATTTCAAATTTGGGCACCTTCTTTTAAGGTAAATATACCAGAAATATATACAGTTGATAATAGAATTATATTTTATTATAATGCTGCATGCATTTGTATACTTGTACAAACTATATGGTAGGGATGAATATCACTTACTAGTGGAATATAAGATAGTCAATACATAAGGTAATTTAATGTATTTTTGCAAATGTTATGTGAAATTAATTGTGGCACTAAATGAAGCCATATAGCCTTACCCTTAGTGTTAATTAGTCTCTATACTTCATCTTATTTGATATTTGTGGAAATCAAATAGCCTAAATGATTCCAGATAATATAAAGTGTTACTTGTTTAAATTGATCTCACCACTCATTACATATGAACCGCGTTCACTGCGTGCAACTGAGCTGATGCGCCACTGGACCACTGCGGGCGAATGGCGCGTCTCGCGGCCGGGTAACATAGGGGGATTCAGCGTTGTGTCCGAATCTGATCACCGCAGGTTACATTTTGCCCAATATTGTATTTGCCCATTATTATTTCTTTATTGTTTTTTATTATTTTTTTACTTTTTCGCTTTAGGTGTATTCATATAATATGCTGTTGATTACGGGTAGGAATTACTCAAGGCTATCAGAATTTAGTTGGAATCTGAAAAGCCTATACGGCATAACACCGTACACTATAGTTTTTTGTTAATTTATGGAATAGCATAATTTAAATTAATATACATAGGCCTGTAGATAAATGAGAAAAAGACTAGGCCTAATTACAAGGGCGTATAGTGACTTCAACATTGGGGGACACATCATAATACGAGTGGTTAGGCTATACTGACTGATTGATAAAATCGTACTTCGTTCTACCAATCGGACATTAAGATTCGACAGAAGCCTGTCTGTTTCAAAGCAAGAGTGGCGCGTTTTGCCAGTAAATCTGTCGCGCTTTCAAAATAAAAGTTTAATATTAACATTTATTTCTCCTTCGCGGGAAACATTTTGGGTGGGACAAATCCAACTGTCCAGTTCGATTGTGTGTGTGTGTGTGTGTGTGTGCATGTGTGTGTGTGTGTGTATGTGTGTGTGTGTGTGTAGGGGGGTGCACGTCCGTCCAACCCGGCTCCTAACTATTGCCTATTCACATCTGTTATGTCCACCAAGTAAGTTAGTTTATGCATTGCTAATAGCCTATGTATTTCAATAACATACTCATAACTCATGTAATTGATACAATAAATAAAATAACAAATGTAGGCCTAATAGGGCAAAAATAAATTAGATCTATTATTAAATGTGTTTTAATATCTTATCTTACTAAAGCAAAACAATAAGATGACTAAAATTCTTCATTCATATTTTCAATATGATGTTTATAGAATATATCATAGTCTGTTGTTATTATTTCTTAAGTGATTATATCTGAGTTGTCTTATATTCTATATTAAAAAGCAAATGAGAACAGTATTAATTATACCCGCTAATATATTTTACGTGGACTTGTTGTTGTCATATTGAGCATCTTCCGTTGTTGCGGGTTTTATGTTGTTTTGTTTTATAGTCAAAATCGTTTAAAAAATAAAATCCTTCTATGTTATTAATCTAGTCTGTTATTTCGTTCAATTCTAAAGTTTGTGACTTTCCCAGACCTTTGCTTACGCCTACACTGACTGGCCTGTGCGTTATATATGGTTAATGATTGATGAAGGACCAGCGGCGTCTGCCACGTCATCTGCACGGCAGTCGACTGTTTGCCCTGCATTTGTGTTTAGGGTGGGATCAGACACACATAACACTGTCCAGGAGGTGAGAAGAGGCCTTGAACTTGAGCTAGTTTACTGAAGGCAAGGAGGGGGGCAGAAATTATCTTAATGCCACCAAAAAATTCGCCTTCAGGGCAGGCTAAACGAGACTCCTGACTGACTGTTGTAGTGTGGTCTCTCTCTCTCTCTCTCTCTCTCTCTCTCTCCCCCTTTCTTTGGCTTCCTGTTAAACTTGGCCTTGACCTTCAAGGCCCAGTCTGACCTCCACACGCTGTGGAATGAAAACTGTCTGTCTGTCTGTCTGTCTGTCTGGTTGATATGTTTAATTGTGGGTTTGTTTGTGTGCGTGCATACATGCATACGTGCGTGCGTGCGTGCGTGTGCGTGTGTGTGTGTGTGTGTGTGTGTGTGTATGCTCGCAGATGTGGCATAAGTACTTTCTTTTTAATTAGTGCCAATTAGAAATTGTTGTAATGTTTCATACAGGCTAATAACAGTATGTGTGTGGCATTTATCCATATGAATAGTAAAAAACACAAAAAAAAAATATATATATATATTTAAATTATATATAAAATAGAAGAACGAATGCATTATTCCTGTTTCCATTTGAATAAGTTCAGAATTAATTTTGGATTTTTTAAGACACCTATCCGCAGCATGAAACCTAATTTATTTCAAATGCCTAACACGGTGATTAAATATTTTGTGTTAAGTAAGAAAACTAAATTAAGTCATAAGGGTGAACTGATAAAGAAAATAACCCCTGACGTAGGTCTACCATGGAACCTTTCAAAACGCTTCTCAAATGTTAAGACTCTAAATCCCTTCTATAATCGACTTTACTTTCTTCAGTGCTGTATTCATCATGAACACAAAACGAAGTGGCACTGTAGTTTAGAAAATTTACATTTTTTTTCCGCCAGAAAACAGTTTTGGCAGTTATGATTTTGTTTTTTACAAGAACTTTAAACCTCTTTCATAAGTTTGGCAACGTCCGTATAAGTATTTAAACGTGACCGTGTTGAGGTACATTTTAACAGTAGTGTATCATTAGAACCAATAACCGTATAATCCATTACTTATAAAACTATGGTCATTTACCAATAGTCTGTATTTGGATAGGGCAGTTAAGATATTTTGGGGGTAATATAAATACTGTAGGTCTATCTTAGGTGTTTTCGATTACGAAATAGCCCCCCCCCCCCCACACACACACACACACACACGTGTATGTTTCCTAAAATACATTCCTTAAATTATAATTTTCGACTGGAGACGCACAAGGTCTCCGCGTCTTTTACGCATGAGGAAAACTACGTTTTCTAGGTTGCCGCACTAATGACTAACAACGAATCTGATGTTTTAATGGGAGCTGAGCACAGGTGACAAAATTACAGTTTCGGGTAATAACACATAACACATGCTATGCACGAGGAGAGGAATGATGCACAGTACGTCTGCTGTACAAACAACACCTCTGGGAAGCCAAACAGGGCTCTCCGGCGCTCGTGTTGTGCCGTAGCGCCAGTCTCATAAAAATAATTTCTTTGACTGACAGTCCCCTACGTGTTTTCTTTTTTCTTTGTCTCATCACGTGGTCATTCTGTGCCATCCAATGGATACGCGCCCTCCCTCCATGCAGTGTCCCTGGGGCTCGTTGCGTCAAAGCTGCGGCTGGGATGTAACGGGAGGTCTGGCTACCCACCGGAGTCTTTCCCTCTGAGCGAGCGCCGTTATTAAACGGTGCAGCGAGGTTGCATACGCCTGATATGACATTGAACACTAGATCACACTCGTACCAAGCCTGCGTGTGCCAAACCCGAGTGGAAAGCGTAGCTAGAGCACTATGCAGTGACATTGCAGCGTTATCGAACACGAGCAGTGAGCAGTTCTACACCAATATAAGGCCAGAAATCCAGAAAGAACGGAAGGACCGCATATGACCGCCTCTCTGGTTCTCAACCCTCGCTGGCCAGCGGACACGGTGATGTTTGTTTATGACAATAACCTGGACGACCTGAACAAGAACATGGAGGGGCTTGTGGGGAGCGGAAACTTTGCAGCGGCCACTCAGTGCCGCAATTTAATGGCGCACTCGACGGCGGCGCTGGGCGGCCACCCTTCGGGACTGGTGCATTCCTCCGCTGGCTATCCAACAGTGGAAGTGTCCGGTACGAGTTCCAACGAGGCAGGCGTGTCCTCGGCGAAGCAGTGCGCGGCCGGGCCGTGCTCAGCGACCGGTGTCTCGCACCAGAGCTCCTCTGCCCCTGCCGCCTTGCCATACAGCTACTTCGGTAACGGCTACTACCCGTGCAGGATGGGGCGGGGTTCCCTGAAGTCGTGTACTCAGGGGGCCGGAGCAGCGCTCAGTTACTCAGCGGCCGCGGAAAAGTACATGGACACACCGGTGAGCTCCGACGAGTACTCGAACCACCGGGCCAAAGAGTTCGCGTTCTATCACGGCTATCCTAGCCCGTACCAGTCCATGGCCAGCTACCTGGACGTCTCTGTGGTCCAAACGCTAGGCTCAGGGGAACCCCGCCATGACACCCTGCTTCCCATGGACAGCTACCAACCATGGGCTCTGACGAACGGCTGGGGAGGCCAGATGTACTGCTCCAAAGACCAGGGACATGCGGGACACCTCTGGAAATCAGCTCTGGCGGGTAAGCAACGTTTTACGTTATCCTCCTGACACTACCTTGTTATTTGAAGGAATAGCCAGGGTTGGGTATAGGTTACTTAGTCCGTTACAATTGCTAGGTAACAGACTACAATTATAATCAGAAATGTAATTTTTGGATTACCTAAATATAGTAACATAATCTGACTACTTTTCATTAGTTTTAGATGACTTCACGACTAAACATTGTTATTTGAAATGCCACCCAAAGCCATTTACTGCGTTGGTTTGCCAAATCTTTCTATTTTTGTGACCGTTTTTGTTTGGGGGATCAGATTAAAGTAGGAATTTATTTTAAGTATTGATTGACATTAATTAAAGGTTAATAAGAGAACAGACGATTGTTTTATGAATTTTTCTTCTGCAAACTTCCCTACATTTTAAAGTAGTCTTTGAAGTCACTCATCACTTTTATTTTAATGCATGTAACCTCATTCATCATTCCTCATTCATTCATTATTTTAGTAACTGTAGTGGATTAGATTTACTGTTTTTCTTTTGTAATCAGCTACTTCCCAAACCTTCGAATAGCCTATGCTACACCTAAAACAGCCAACAATTTATTCGGCAGTATGAATAGGCATAGGATAAGGATATACTGTATAAGCACTTTAAAGGATAATTTTGAAAGTATACTATAATATCCAGTTGAACAAACGTTTGTGTTGGTCAAAAGGCTGTGAATGAGAATGTTCCTTATTTCAAATCAAATACGAAACAATTAAAAAAATATGTGAATACATTGCTTTTAGCCATGTTACAGAAAAAGAAAAAACACGTTATCAAGGTATGTAAAGTGGGTAAAGTGTTTGATTACATAGTGTAATCCACCGTTTATGGTTGGTGTTGCTTTAATATTTTTGTATAATGTCAAAACATTGACCATGTTATAAGGCTTATATTGGCCGTAGTAGGCCGTCACTTGCAGACCTAGACAAATCCACCATGTTGGTTTGTCGATACGTGATGGATGGGTTAGTTCTCTGGACAACGTTTATACATAGATCTAAAATTGATTTAACAAAAAGACGCATGTATTACAATATATTTATTATAAGTGCATCGGTATAAACACACACACACATACGTGCATAAAGGGAAATATTTTCATTCGGAAACCTCGATTTCAGCGTGTTGTGTTTCTTTGTCCGGTCAACAGATGTGGTGGCACAGCACGATGGCTCGTCTTTTCGACGGGGCAGGAAGAAACGGATCCCATACACAAAGCTTCAGCTCAAAGAACTGGAGAAAGAGTATGCTGCCAACAAATTTATCACCAAGGACAAGCGGAGAAAGATTTCTGCCGCGACCAACTTGTCGGAAAGGCAGATCACAATTTGGTTTCAAAACAGGAGAGTGAAAGAGAAGAAATTCGTGGCCAAAGTCAAAACCAGCGCGCCTTGAGCCGGACAGTATGTTTTACAATGCCGTTCCATCAGCTTGGACACTGAAATATTTTGTTTTCTTTGTTTTGTTCGTGTGTTACAAAAGAAGAAACAAGATAATAAAAATAAAAACAAGAAAACGACGGGGTACTTTTGGCGGATTGGTGTGCAGTGGTACGTGGGCTGCCCCAACCTATATCACTAAATTGTCTTTTAAAAATAATGAAATAAATAAAACAAAAGACAGAACTTTACTAGAAAATTACCAAAAACCTCTGAAAGATGTTTCCAGAGGCATGTAGTAAATACAGCACTTCCCTTCCTTGATGTAACCTCGATGTCTGTCTGCATCCTATTTGTCTAACGTCATGTGCTCACGTGTGAATGTATGCTGTCAGTGTTGTTGTTGCTATGTAGCAGAAAACGTATTATGCAATCATATATGTCTATACTGTTTATAATACTTGTAAAACAGTAATCAAAGTATAGCGCAATGCTTAATAAATGTCTTTAATCTTAAATGCCTATTTTGTTGACATTATATTTGCCATGTAGAGAATGCTTTAATTTATTTGAATATTCAGAAAACTTGTACAGAGCACGACCACACAATACAAACAATATATAACAGTAAAGATAACATATATAATACACAATTTAATATATTTGCGTAGCCTCATAGAAAAATATTGGTTTATCAGTAGGCATTTCGCTAACATTCAAAAGAAATTAACAATATGAACTACAACATTTGAAAACACAGATGGGCAAATGTCTGGTATTGAACTTTACGATGCTTGCTCCACATTCAAGGCTTGCGTGTTTATAGGACTGTAAATTAATATTTGGATTAGGCCTGGCAGTCTGCATAACTTGATACCACTCTCGTAAAATATTAATTCACTACAAATAATGGCCTGTTTAGATTATGTAGGTCACATTGCAGTCACTTTAATTAAATCATATTGATTACTTGACTTGTATTCTCCTTAGCTCCACAAAATACACAGCAACTCTGAATCTGGAATATATACAGTTTAAAAAGTAGGCTATATGTATTGTACTATTACTATTACTATTACTATACTACTATCTTGAAGTAGAACTAAACTTTATGCCTTACGCTTTAGTTTCGCTGCCTGGGTTGCATACAACATATA